>JAGVSP010005060.1:0-23161 GCA_022494985.1 Micrasema minimum
AAAAGGTTTCAGTAAACTTGTAAGAATTCTCATTTAAATTCGTTTTTTTTTGTTGCTTTATTTATGAATAGTTTTAATTTGACCAAATAAATTATATTTGATAACAATTTGCAAAAAAATTTCGAAAAAAAAAATCTCCGTTTTTTATAAAATTTCTCGAAAATTATGCGTCAAAACCAAAAAATTCACTCTTCAAAATCGACTACAAATATGATGTAGATTCACTGATTTTCCGCTTGACCATCGAGTTTTGTAACGCGGAGTATTAAATAATTTTCAAACATTCTAAATAAAACCACTCGTGCGTGGAGGGTGCTAATTAAAAAAGATTCTAAAACTTTATTAGTATGTAAATTATTGTATTAGAGAATTTTTTACATTTATACAAAATAAATGTACGCAATCTTATGATATTTGCACATATTTCAATATGTAAATACTATTTTCTATAGTATGAGCGGCTTGTGTTTGAAAATAGGAATCAAGACGATGTGTATTGAAAAGTGTTTCTTTCTGTATTGCGTTTACGTTAAATACCTGCACTACTATATTTTATTGGTTTGTTGGAAAAAATTGCCAACCAGGCAATTAACACCACTGTATAATACAAAAAGCTAAATAAATAATAAAAAAAATAATGTATTACAGTGTTTGTGTTTGACATTAATTTGGAAGGTACTTATTTAAATTCACTACAATCTTACCCTTATAAAAACAGGTGGAAGAATTTGTATATCTGGGAAGCATGTTCACTAGGGATGGAAATATGGACAAGGACATTGAAAGGAGGGTTGGTGCCGGTAACAGAGTTAGTGGTGCCTTAAAGTCTGTCGTCTCTAATAAGTGCTTATCAAAAAAGGCTAAATTGGCAGTGCATAATGGAGTTCTGGTACCAACCCTTATGTATGGAAGCGAAGTATGGAGTTGGAAAAAAAGGATGAAAGATGATTGAATGCAGTTGAAATGCGAATGTGTGGTAAAACTATGCATGATAGGTGCACAAATGTTGAAATTAGAGCAGAATGCAAGGCATTATCGACAAAATTAAGAAAGGTCTTTTACGATGGTTCGGTCATGTAGAGCGAATGGATGATGAAAGAACGGCTAAAAAAATATATGACGCGTCTGTGCCTGGATGTAAAAGTCGAGGAAGGCCGAGAAAGACATGGCACGATCAAGTAAAACAAATGCTTGAAAGTGGGCATGTAAGAAGTCGGAATAATCGACGTGCGTGCATGAGAAGATATGGAGAAAGCAAGAGAAGTGTGCCAGGACAGAGTGGTGTGGCGTTCTATCCTCTCTGCCTACCCCTTCGGCGAAATGGCGTAATGGTTAGGTAGTTAGTTAGTTATTTAAATTTTCAGTTTGATAATCTTTGGGATATAATAAATCATGAAGATAGTAAATAGCAGCTGACAATAATAAAAGGAAAAAAAATGCCGAATTTCAGAAACATTTCTCTCACAATGAAGTTCTTAACTATCTGTAAGTAAATTTTTATTTACAAATTAATATAAAACTATTTTTATGGGATTTTACTGGTTTTGATTAGCTAAGCTAACTAACTAACTAACTAACCATCACGCCATTTCCCCGTAGGGGTAGCAGAGAGGATAGAACGCCATACCACTCTGTCCTGACAGGCTTCCTTTGCTTCCTCTACATTCATACATCTTCTCATGCACATACGCCGGTTATTCCGACTTACAATGAAAGCCCCACCCTTTCCCTAGACTGCTTTAAAGACTATCGAGTCTTTTTTCAGTCCAGCCAACTCTACCGATTTTTTCAACAAGCTAAACCGCGATTTTAAGATTGTTAGTGTGATAAAAATACGGATGAATTTACGATTATGTACCGAAAAAAATGCTTTCATTGTACCCCTACCACCGTCTCGGCTTATGTATTATAATTGTCATTGTTTCCATCACCCAAACCAACCAGAGTCGGCCCAAATTAACAGTGGTAGGGATGTTAGTTTCTACCCCGATCATTATTTATTAGTAATTACAACCACCGTGTGGAGACCGGTATCCCGCCTCGCCAGGCCCCCCATCCCAGACATCCACCCGTGCATCCGCGGTCAGGGTCTCAATGGAGGGGGGATTAGGGAAAAGAGGGGAGGGGACAGAACGCATGTGTGCATCTCACACTATCATCCTATCACCCTATCTGGCAGACACTATTTCATACGTCCCCTGCCGTACCTTATCACAATACCTATCCAAAGACGGTTATTCCGACTTTTCACATGTCCACTTTCAAGTACTTGACGTACTTGGTCTTCCGCGGCTTCTACATCCAGGCACACTTGCATTTAAACTTCTTTTAGCCGTTCTTTCATCACTCATTCGCTCCACATGACCAAACCATCGTAAAAGACCTTTCTTAATTTTGTCGATAATGCTTATCTCAGCCTTGCACTCTGCTCTAATTTGGACATTTGCACACCTATCATACATAGTCTTATAGATCGCATTTCAACAGCATTCAGATTACTTTCATCCTTCTTTTTCCAACACCACGCTTCACTACCATACATGAGGGTTGGTAACTAAGCGTTTCATATTATGGCAGGATATAATTTTAAAAAAATGGTTAAGAGAAACATTCGAGTTCTGATGATAAACCTAAATATTCCGTTATTATGATATAAAACTTTGTATAATAGTACATTACAATTAAGGAATAAGTCGCTAACTAAAAATTTTGTGCTGAAGAAGGAGTAGTATCTCTGAAACCGGTTGGCATTTTAAAAATAAATAAGTACTTTAAATCAAAAGTGTGTTTCATTTAATAATAATATCATGGAAAACTACAAAGTGAGTGCTACAAACATTAAGTTAACGAAAAATTCTGATTTTGGGGTTGCTTTCAAATAGTCGGAAACAAAGATTCTTAATCCGGAGTCCTCGAATCTACCACTAGACCACAACCCTGTTCAAGTTTCATGCTATATCCGCTCACTATGTGGAGCACGTGGAATCCACAAACTGCCTCCTCCAGCCGCCAGCTCCCGTGCATCCTCCCAAGTCAAGTCCACGTCCCGCAGCTCTGACGCAAACTGCCGACGAATTGTCGACAGTGGACGACCAGGACGCCGAGAACCTGATGCCTTGGAAAATAGGCAAGCATGGTGGCGGCTCTCGGGAGGCGTGCGTAGTATATGGCCTAGCCAGCCGAAAAGACTTCGCCGAATGACAGAAGATACCAAGGGTTGGGTTGCCTCACTTCTGTGTTCCTTACAAAGTCAAACCACCGCACATCTAAAATTCTTCTAAGACACCCATTCTCAAAACTCAGAAGTCTGCTATTTTGGGCCCTAGTTAGGCCCTGGTGCCGTTTATGTAATAAAATAAATAAATATATTAGCACAATGTTTTGTAGAAGGGCTGTTTTGTACGCTGTCTCCATTAGCCTCAACTCACTTAAGCCAAAATGGCTCTAACGGCATTTGGTTGCTTGAAGGGATGTTAAAGCCATTTTGGCCTAAATATGCTTTGGCTTTTACTACACTTGTTGCTCTGAGAAGGATTCTAGGCTTTAGCTGGTTTGACTTCATAACCAACGCTGAAGTTAGGAAACGGACGCAGCAACCTCCACAATAACTGGAGTCATGAAGTTGCGGCGATGGACCTGGCTTGGGCATGTACTCCGGATGCCTCAGGAGAGCCTGACCCGAGCTGCCTCTACTTTACGCCTGCAGGATCCCGCCGTCCTGGCAGACCGTCGATGACCATCCTACGATTGTATTCGGCGGAGCTGATAGATGCGGACCTGACGTGGGAGGAGGCGAGAGAGCTAGCTGGTCTCCTGGAGGATCTAGTGATGTCCACATGCTCCACATAGGAGCGAACGTGGCGAAATAAGAAGGAGAAGAAGTTGCTCGAAGGGTCGTTAACTACTATTGTTAATTTTGGCCGAATCTGGTTGGTTTGGGTGATGGAAACAATGACAAATGTAATACATAAGCCGAGACAGTGGTAGGGGTACAATGAAAGCATTTGTTCGCGTACACAACGTAAATTCATCCGTATTTTTATCACACTAACAATCTTAAAATCGCGGTTTAGCTTGTTGAAAAAATCAGAAAAGTTGGCTGGACTGAAAAAAGACTCAATTAATAATCTTTAAAGCAGTCTAGGGAAAGGGTGGGGCTTTCATTGCTCAAAGGGTCGATATTTCTGCTTTCTCACTTTTCACAGCTGCAATATTTGATGTAATGTTGATGCTTTGTTCCAGGCTTCTTGTTCCTGTCAGTCCTGGCAGCTGTCTGCAATGCCCAGATCCCCGGCTGCCCGCAGGTCTGCCCCCAGGTTGTAAGACCTGTATGCACCATCAGCCTGAACACCTTCGAACTCAGGACCTTCAGCAACTCTTGCTTCCTCGCTGTTCAAAACTGCAACAACCCTGATGATGGGTAAATAACTCCTTAAGAGCATACTGCACCACGTGACTCGCGGCCGCTTTCCCATACAATTGAATTCCTTGATTTTCTCCCTGGAATTTAACATTAGAGCAATGTCTTTTTCATGCATTTTAGATATCTACCAGTAGCTCAATCACAGATGATTTTCGACGCGCTTTTTTAAGCATGTTTTTACATGCTTAGCATTTGACCGATCGCAATGAACATACGTTCATATCACGGTCGCGTTGCCAAGCACTGTAGATGAAAGGCATAGTTTGACTAATGTTTCTTTTTATTGCTTTCTCAAATTGATTTAAAGCAAATAAATGGCATGATAAATTGTGCACAAACAATTAAAACCAAATTATTTTACAATTTGACATCTCAACAGAAACGAGAAGTTTGGAAGGGATTATGGATAATTAGACGTTTACAGGGCTTATGACCTGTCATTGGCTGGGTTAAGTGGCCACTTGATGTATTACAACATTCCCCATTTCACCTATTATTTTATATCCATATCTGCCAATGTACAGTTAAATGGCGCGACGCTTCACAAGTGAACACTGTCTGTATTTGGACACACTCAAAATGTTGTTTACAAATTATTTTACTTTACTTACAGTTTTTGCGTATTTTCCATATTTAAAGCGGTAATTAATAATCCCGATCGATAACTTTTAATGGATGTTCCATTGTGATCGCGAAAACGTTAAACATCCGTGGTGAGAAATCGTTATCACGTCGCTTATTAGCACGTCGATAGTCATCTGTGATTGAGCTGCAGATACGTGTTTGTATTGTCTTATTTTATAAATAATTTATTTTTCTTCTTTTAAATTAAATATTTAAAAAATAAGGCGATGCAAACACGCATCTGGTCGATATCTAAAATGTGTGAAAAAATCAACACGAGATTTAAAAAAAAATTACATGCAATTTTTTTTTTCAGAATACATTTTCATTCGAAGAGGTGTCTGCCCCGTGGATGAAGAAGACTAGTTAGGAAACGGAAACAGCAACACCTTTTTTAGTATCCATCCATCATTAAATATAGCAACAAAATCTAATATTATTTTATAAATTCCGAACAAACACACCATGCACCTACTATACTGTTGGTACTTTTCTCCGCGATGTATAAAAGACCTTTGTAAAGGTTTTTTTATTGGCTAAAAAATTAAAATGAAAAATTACAAGAAGACAGGTGCGATTATTTTTTATATCGGTTAAGAATCATCTCATCACACCTGTTCTCCTCTATGGCTGCGAATCGTAGCACCTAACCAGGGCCCAAGATAGCAGACTTCTGAGTGCAGAGAATAGGTGTCTTAGAAGAATATTAGGTGTGCGGTGGTTTGACTTTGTAAGGAACACAGAGGTGAGCAAACCAACCCTTGGTATCTACTGTCATCGGCGAAGGCGTGCGTTTCGGCTGGCTAGGCCATATACTACGTATGCCTCCCGAGAGCCGCCACCATGCTTGCCTATTTTACAAGGCATCAGGTTCTCGGCGTCCTGGTCGTCCACTGTTGACAATTCGTCGGCAGTTTGCGTCAGAGCTGCGAGACGTGGTCTTGACTTGGGAGGATGCCTGGAGGCAGTTTGTGGATTCCATGTGCTCCCACATAGGGAGCGGATATGTATGATGAATAAATAAGCGAGATGCGAGATACAATGAGTTAAAACTTGCCATTTTTAATTCCGGCTGAAAAGTAAAACCGAACGTCTGAACATGTCCGACGTCACGGAGTGCGCAGAGAAAGAGAGAGAGAGAGAGAAAGCGCTTTGTCTTTATCTTTCTACAACAATCAGTACTCACAGAAAACAGTACTCGGTTGATTTTTAAGAAAATTGATTTTATTTTTAACAACAACATTTTGAACGAATACAAATACTTGTAGACAAATTACTGGATTATACCCATGCTGGGCTGATATCAGATATTATTGATATCTCAACAGAGACAGAGAAACTCTGGAAACGAATGTGGGTTATCTTTAAAAAGCAAATGAAAAATTGGAGAGACATCTTCAGGCGTCTTCTAGTAAGTAATCAAGTTCGGATGAACCTACCTACACCAATAAAGTATGATTGCCAAAAAAAAATGCTTATCCTATCTTCTCAACAGATGGCACGATAAAGAAAAAATATTAAAAATATTAAAAATCGCATGTGGATTCTTCTGTACAAACTCAACATATATACAAGTTTCAAAAATTTGTCATACATGGTTGTCAGATGATGGGCGGAATGGGGAATTTTGTAATACATCAAGTGGCCACTTAACCCAGCCAATGACAGGTCATAAGCCCTGTAAACGCCCAGATAACCCACATTCGTTTCCAGAGTTTCTCTGTCTCTGTTGAGATATCAATAAAATCTGATTTTATTTTAGTTTTGAACAAAGTAAATTCCTGAGGACATCAAGAGTGAGGAAAGAAGTATTTGTAATGTTTATGTTGTATGTTGGCGCGTATAAGGAAAGGTAATAAGATAACAATTTATGAAAATGTAATTTTATTGAATTATTTGATGTTGGAAAAATGGATACAAAATATTTATTTTGGAACTGCGTTGAGGTCTTTGTTGATGTAGCTGAAATTTCTCCATTGTGTATTATTTAACAGTCTCCCTGCTTCACGAGTGTAAATTCTGAAATTAAAAAAATAACAACATTTTTGATGTGTACAAATACTTATAGACAAATTACATATGATAGCCAAAAGCTTAGCAATTTTCTCAACAGATGTCACTATAAGAAAAATGTCGCTAAAAATAAAACGTTCAGCAGCTTTAGCACAGATAACTATCGACGTAGTTAAAAGCGTGCTATTCACGTGCTAACGCTAACGATTTGAGCGATCACAATGACATACCGTTCAATACCGCGATCGCTGAGCCGAGCATTGACGATCTGAGCCGAACGGAGCCGATCTACGCTATATCGCGTCCGTCCGTCAAACGTCAAATCATCGCGCTTGTCGGATTTTTTAATATGTCGACTGCTTTTCTCAATATTTGGCTTGCCGAAAACCGGCTAAATTATAATAAAGATTGAATGAAGATTTGTGCGAATAAGATATATCTCGGGAAATGGCTCGCGACTAGTATGCGCTCGTTTAATAATCCCGATCGATAACTTTTAACGCGTGTTCCATTGTGATCGCGAAAACGTTAAACATCCATGGGTAAGAAATCGTTATCACGTCGCTTATTACCGAGTCGGTACTGATCTGTGATCGAGCAACTACAAAAGAAGTATGAATATACTAATAGATCTTCCGAAATTGGTCATATATATCGACGCCCCCTACGTATAAAATCGTAACCCACAAAATGCGATTTTACAGGAGGAGCCATTTGAAAATATTTTCGTTCATACGCATTGGTTGTAGATACGACAAAATACGCCCCAAAAAAGCCCTTATTATTGGCAAAATATTTTTTTTGTTTTGTTCGAGTTAAAGATATAGTTAAATACAGACGAAATCCACCAAAAACTCAAAATCGACGATTTGTGGGTTACGATATTATACGTAGGAGGCGTCGATATGGTTATCAGATGGGGGGCAATGGGGAATTTTGCATAATAATGCGTCAAGCGGCCACTTAACCCAGCCAATAACAGGTCGTAAGTCCTGTAAACGCCTAGATAATCCACATTCGATTCCAGAGTTTCTCTGTCTCTGTTGGGATATTATATGTATTGTCTTGTAGCCCTAATATTTCACAGAATGAAAAATAAGAAAAAAAAAAAAAATCACCTAACCATCTCTGCGGTGCAAATCCACTTGTAACTCGTAAGGGAAGTGAGATAAATTAATGTTTGGATTTTGTAAAAAAATATAAACGATCTGTGACGTCATCGCTGCTGTATCTGACTTATTTACTATTCTGTTGACAAACGGATAGTACAGGTGGTTTTGTGATAGTTTATTTAATTTTTCGTATATCTAAATAATCATCCGACGAAGGCGCTTCGGCTAGCTGGGCCATATACTACGTATGCCTTCCAAAAGCCTTAACCACGCTAGCCTATTATACATTATACAAGGCATCAGGTTTTCGGCGTCCTGGACGTCCACTGTTGAAGATCCGTCGGCAGTTTGCGGGACGTAGACCCGACTTCGGAGGATGCCCGCGAACTGGCAGATAATCGCTTGGCTTAGAGGCAGTTTGTGGAATCCGATCGTATGATGATGATGATTTTGCTTTTGTATACATTCAATCTGTCCACTCCCCTTTTTTTCCTAAACCCTCCCAAATTGATCCCTCTCTGCTCCAAGTCCCCCTTCCATTGTGACCCTGACGCTCGGGTGGATGTCTGGGATGGGGGCCCTGGCGAGGCAGTATGCCGGTCTCCGCACGGGTCGTAGTAATTACTAATCTAAATAAAAGCTAATCTAAATAAAGACAGGGTTGCGTCCTTGCCCCATTTCTGTTTATAATCCTCATGGATTTTATCCTGAGGATGTCAATTCCGCCAGACCGAGGAATATCCATCTCTCCCTCCAAAAAGCTCTGCGACCTGGAGTACGCTGATGACGCCGTCCTTATTGATGAATCAGTCGGGGGCCTTTAAATTATTGTTGATAGGCTTAATTGGCACTCCACGTGCATGGGTTTAAAAATCAACATTGGTAAAAACCCATGTCATGTGTAACAGCTCGTGTCAAGATGCCTAGATCCCCCTGGCTTTGTCGGGACAAGTCATCGAAAGGGTCGAGAGCTTCAAATACCTGGGAGCGTACATGACAGAAAACGGCAGAGTTCAGAAAGAACTGGGAGTGCGGCTTGGAGTAGCGGGCGCCGCATTCAACAGTATGAAAGCTGTATGGAGATCGGATGTTAACTCGGTTCAAAAACAAAATCCACCTGCATCACACCTGTTCTCCTCTATGGCTGCGAGTCGTGGCACCTAACCAGGGCCCAAGATAGCAGACTTCTGAGTGCAGAGAATAAGTGTCTTAGAAGAATATTAGGTGTGCGGTGGTTTGACTTTGTAAGGAACACAGAAGTGAGGCAACCCTTGGTATCTACTGTCATCCGGCGAAGGCGTTTCGGCTGGCTAGGCCATATACTACGCACTCCTCCCGAGAGCCGCTACCATGCTTGCCTATTTTACAAGGCATCAGGTTCTCGGCGTCCCGGTCGTCCACTGTTGACAATTCGTCGGCAGTTTGCGTCAGAGCTGCGGGACGTGGACTTAACTTGGGAGGATGCGCAAGAGCTGGCGGCCGATCGCTTGGCCGGGGGAGGCAGTTTGTGGATTCCATATGCTCCACATAGGGAGCGGATATGGTATAATGAATTAAATGAATAAAAACTTATTATATAGAAAGGTTAGTACTGTTATCAGGTTCCTTGCAATTCCTGGCGTTCAGAAAGCACTCGTTCCCGAAGACTTCTTGTTTTCCCGCGGAGTCCACGGCGCACAGTGGGGCGTGATTCAAGGGGCAGATGGCCGGACAGGGTTCATGTAAAGTTTAAGTAGCATTGGTTTATTGTATGCTTTTAAATACGTAAAAAACCAAATACATATTTACATTATTAGCTAAAATATACAATTTCCTGAGAGCAAACATACGATAATAACTTACAATCGCGTTTCAAAAAATACACATATTTAGCGTGTCTTTTGACAGAAGTTTGACAGATGCACAGTTTTCTGAACAAGAAACTGTGTAGTTTTCTGAACAAGAAACTGTCCCGTATACAGCGGGCATAACATCCCACCACTGTTAATTTGGGCCGACTCTGGTTGGGATTGGGTGATGGAAACAATGACAATTATAATACATAAGCCGAGACAGTAGTAGGGGTACAATGAAAGCATTTGTTCGCGTACATAATCGTAAATTCATCCGTATTTTTATCACACTAACAATCTTAAAATCGCGGTTTAGCTTGTTGAAAAAATCGGTAGAGTTGGCTGGACTGAAAAAAAGATCAGTAGTCTTTAAAGCAGTCTTAAGGGAAAGGGTGGGGCTTTCATCATTGTATAAGCCTGAAACAGGTCGTAATGTGAAAATTATCTCTGGAGTCTGGAGCATCTGTATAAGCAATGCAAACATCACGGTAAACGCGTCACAAACGATTTACTCCCGGATATATATAGCGAATATGGATATAGTAAGGGTGTTGTATCAGAAATAAAAGTTACGAATTACTTTAGTTAAAAACAACTGTGGGTAAGAGTAAAAGTGAAAGTTACTTCAGAATGGGTTGTTTGACATCGGTTTTTACTCAAAATTCTCTGGTTAATCGCGTTCCAAAACTAAACAATGAAAATTTCTACGGAATGACACAAATTTCATCGTTTTATCTATGACGCTAATGTCACATTGATAGGTTGTGCGTACTTAGTAGCGTCTCGAGCGATCAGCTGTTAGATGGCCGCCATTTTTTTAAACTTATACTTTTACTTCTACCCTCCAATATCGGCGGCTTATTTTATTAACCAATGAGTTGACATTTTGACCACTAACTCAAGATCAAACAACTCACTTTTCAGTATTTTTGCAAAACTTTTACATTTACTTTAGATTTTTAACTTACACCACTGATCAAACAACCGGCCCTGAGCGGATATATATCTTTTCTTGGAAGGATGCATATCCAATCTTTTACCCTAGCTAGTTAGCCCATGCCTACTTAACAGTCACCAGAGAAGCTGCTTTTCTTCCCTGCCTGACTGGCGAGTGCCGCATCCTCATCGTCTAACGACAAAACTGTCAGAAATAAAAATACAAAATAGAAAGAAAATTAATATATTTTGGATTTGGTATATTTCAGTATTTACAGAAAAAATTACGTAGTTAGGGATTTTTCAGAAAATTATTTAAACAGGGTGTAACAAAACTCGTAGTACAACCCGAAAACTGGTGAATCTACATCGTATTTTGAGACGATTGTGTAACATGTCTTTTAAATCAGAGATGTTCCTTTATCCGCACCCAATGGTGCATTGGGCACTACCAAGTGCAGTGATTCTTGATCAATTTATTACATTAAGGTAAGATGATCAGTCTTACGTTTTCAGTACCAGTCCAAGGTATCACACATGAAATATTAATATGAAAATCACATGTAAACAAATATTTCATTTTGACCCTCTACGGCAAGCGTCGGCAACCTTTTGTTGTAAAAGGGCCAAATATTTTTCATGGGGATCAGTGCGGGCCGCACTTGCAGTAGGTATACTACATACAATATTTATGTACAAATATTTTAGTTTTAAAAATAAAACGCTAAGTGTATATTTTAACGACATTTATTGTATTTAATAAAATCAATGTGATTTTTGTGATTGCATTTGATTTGCAAGTTTTTTAATATCAGCTTGCATTTTTGAAGTGAGACGCGTAGTATTGCGTCTAAATGTGAATTCGATAACCGAGAACAGTGTTTGTTTTTTCGATATTTCAGAATTGAAAAAGTTTGTTCACAAATATATGTACTACCAAACATAGTAAATTATTTGCTGAGCAAACCTTTTTAAATCCTTGTAGTTTTCAAACTCCCATAGAAATCCACCAAATTAGTTTTTTTTCCTTAAAAGCCATTTTAGGTGTGTTATCACTTTACAAATTTATCACGTTGATTTGCAAATCGCTTGGTACATTACCGATATCTACTGCAAAGGGGTTTTCGAAAATCTCCATCTTACGTGAGATCTTTTTGAAATCAGCAAACCGGTTTTCAAACTCAGTTTGTAGTTGCATTAATGCACTTTTCATTTTAGTATTTTTGCCAAACAAAATTTCATGTCATGTCATGTGCGTTGCGGCGAGAATCTCGCGGGCCGCACCAAGATGTCTCGCGGGCCGCAGGTTGCCGACGCGCGACGCTTGCTCTACGGGAATCGAATTATTTTGTTTTCTTTGTGGATAATATTAATTATACTAAATACATGATATTTGACAACAATTTGCACAAAAAATTGGAAAAGAAAATCAACTTCGTACTCAATTTTCTCGAAAACTAAGGGTCAAATCAAAAAATTTTACGTTACAAAAACGACTCCAAATATGATGTAGATTCACTGGTTTCCCCCTCTTGTACATCGAGTTTTGTTACACCCTGTCTATACAGGTATATAGGTATACTCTATAGGTAATTCAATTGATTGCAATTTGGAATACATGTTTTTTATGATTTTTGCAAAATCCGGTAACAATAACTATTTGGTAATGACATTATTTAATTCGAATGAGACCGGATATCCTGGTGGTTCATTGTGTGGAAGGTTTCGTGGATAAAATTTATTTGTTAACAGATAAATTTTAACGCTATTAGTTTTTAGTAATTTTTAATGGTACATGGTTCTTGTAATAAATTTAGCATGGTACTTCTCTTAACTTGCATTGAAAACGGTAAATTTAAAATAAATTTTATTTAGTATGATTGATATCTAGGATTATCTAGGCAGAGAGTTTTTTTTGAAAATTCCCAAAAACAAACTCAAATGTGAAAGGTTCTGTACAGATTCAATATATCGCACCCCGGGAACAAAAGAGAGTCAACTCTAAAAACAACCTTTTTTGGGAAATGGCTAAAAACACTAACTTTTTTGTTTCTTAATTTTTTCACAATTTTTTTGGTTGTAATTTCTACAACATCTGTCGCAAAGGTTTTTTAGTTCTGTTTAAGTGATTTCGTGCGGATGGTAAAAACCCACCAAAAAGTACAAAACCTCTATTTTTCTAAATTTTGAGTTGTCTCTCATTTATTGCCGGGGTGCGATATGTCATAGAATTGTCTCTTGTACAAGGGCATTAAAATGTATGAGGAGATGCCAGAAGAAATAAAAAATGAAAAAAATTTAAAGTTATTTAGGGCTAAGTGCAAAAAATAAATGTGTGAGAAATATTAGTGTAGATAAGAATAGTTAGGGAAAAAAATTTAAGTGTAATGTAATAATATTAGTCTATGTAAAATTATTTAGTACTAAATAAATATAATAATAATAAAATAAAAAAATACAACTTTTCGAAATTTGTCATATGTGGTTGTCAGATGACGGGCGGAACGGGTAATGTTGTAATACACATCAAGTGGCCACTTAACCCAGCCAATGATATATATGCTCCACATAGGCAGCGGATACGGCATGATGATGACGAATAAATAAATATTGATTGTACACTCAAAAAAATATCAGATAAGCTTAAATTATTATCGAATGTCAGGAATTACAATCAGTAATACTGATAAACGATGATATACTTATTATCGTTATACTGTTATACTTAACAGTACATATTAATAATACTAATACTACTTTCCCTTTTTCGCACCCATGGTGCATAGGGCACTGCATTGGTACACCAAGTGCAGTGAACCTTGATCATTTTATTATATGAAGCTAACATTTTGGGCGTGTTCAAATACTTGTACACAAATCTGGATTTATCCCAAGACGGGAGTAGGTATATATTTCATTTTATATCCCTACAGAGATGAGGTAGAATTTTTTTCAAATTCAGGAACATGAATATTCGAGCGTTTGCGTTTTCTAATAAATACTTAACTTCAATATCAATGCATAGATGGAGCTTTCAACTCGCTGGTGGATGATTCTCGATTCGTAGCATATATGCAAAATCAAAAATGTTACCTGGTGTGGATATTCGCTAATAAGCGGAATGGGGAATGTTGTAGTACCTACATAAAGTGGCCACTTAACCCAGCCAATGACAGGTCACAAGCCCTATAATTCATTATTTCATTATACCATATCCGCTCCCTATGCGGAGCATATGGAATCCACAAACTGCCTCCAGGCCAAGCGATCGGCCGCCAGCTACCGCGCATCCTCCCAGGTCAAGTCCACGTCCCGCAGCTCCGACGCAAACTGCCGACGAATTGTTAACAATGGACGACCGGGACGCCGAGTACCTGATGCCTTGTAAAATAGGCAAGCATGGTTAAGGTAAGGCACAAGCCCTGTAAACGCTCGAATATCCATATCCCTGAATTTGAAAAAAATCTACATCATCTCTGTAGGGATATAAAATGAAACATGAAGGTCAGATGACTAGTCTTACGCTCTTGTACCAGTCCAAGGTATCGCACATGAAATATTAATATAAAAAACACAATATTGAATCGAACCCGCGACCTCATGCGCGGTAGCCAAATGCGCTACCACTATGCTACGAGGTGAACAAAAATTATATATAGTAAAAATAAAATAGTAACAAAAAGCTTGTTCAAGAATATTTCAAATGAAATTTAATTACAACATTTTTGAAAAGAATACAAATACTTGTAGACAAATTACCCATGCTGGGCTGATATCAGATATTATTGAAATCCCAACAAAGAAAGAGAAACTCTGGAAACGAATGTGGGTTATCTTACACGTTGTAGTACGTCAAGTGGCCACTTAACCCAGCCAATGACAGGTCATAAGCCCTGTAAAAACTCCTAGATAGTTGGGATATCAAAGGAATTTAAATATTTTAACAAGAAGACCTAAAAACCTTTTACATTAAACTTTTTAAATAATGAATATTGAATATCTACTCTCCCCTTATCAGCAACCAATGGTGCATAGGGCACTGCATTGGTACACACAAAGGGCAGTGTACCTTGATCATTTTTTTTAAAATCATGAAGGTAAGATGATCAGCCTGACGTTTCAGTACCAGTCCAAGGTATTACACATGAAATATGAATAAGAAATTCACAATGTAAATAAATATTTCACGGGAATCGAACCCGAGACCTCATGCGCGGTGGCCAAATTAAAAGATCAAAAGATCAATTAGCGAGGATACTGATAAAATATGATAAAAATATATAATTAACTTATTTTATAATAAATTGGTCGAAACTTACATAAAGCGATTGATAGTACTGTCTTCATTGTCTGGCTGCTTATCTGCGAATATAATTATTTGGGTTTTTTCATATAATATATATTAAGCAAATATCCGCAAACCATATTATTATTTTAAGAGGCAGTGTTTCTCAAACTTTAAAAAAATGTAATAAAATTTTGTACATGCTGTAAATCGTAGTAGCCTAAGGCTAAGGGCCGGTTGTTTGATCAGTGGTATATGTTAAAAATCTAAAGTAAAAGTAAAAGTTTTGCAATAATACTGACAAATGAGTTGTTTGATCGTGAGTTACTCCTAGCCGGTGGTCAAAATGTCAACTCATTGGTTTAAAAAATAAGCCGCCGATATTGGAGGGTATAAGTAAAAGTACAAGTTTTAAAAAATGGCGGCCATCTAACAGCTGATCGCTCGAGACGCTACTTAGTACGCACAACCTATCAATGTGACATTTGTGTCATAGAAAAAACGATGAAATTTGTGTCATTCCATAGAAGTTTTTATTGTTTAGTTTTGGAACGCTATTAACTAGAGAATTTTTGACTTGAGTAAAAACCGATGTCAAACAACCCATTCTGAAGTAACTTATTCTTTTACCCATTTGAAGTAACTTACCCATGGTTGTTTTTAAATAAAGTAAGACCTAACATTTACTTCTGATCATACAACTGGCCCTTATACCTTCCAAAATCGGCGGCTTATTTTTTTTAACCAACGAGTATACATTTTGACCACCGGCTAGGAGTAACTCACGATCAAATAACTCACTTTTCAGTATTATTGCTAAACTTTTACTTTTACTTTGGATTTTTAACTTTACCACTGATCAAACAATCGGCCCTTACTATATAGCACCAAAATTGTTTAATGCCCTAAACAATGAGGTTAATAGCATACTCCATCACGTGACTCGCGGGCTGTTCCCATACAAACGTATTCCTCGATTTTCTCCCTGGAATTTAACATTAGAG
Source organism: Micrasema minimum (assembly GCA_022494985.1). Taxonomy (NCBI): domain Eukaryota; kingdom Metazoa; phylum Arthropoda; class Insecta; order Trichoptera; family Brachycentridae; genus Micrasema; species Micrasema minimum. The sequence continues at coordinate 16,230 of JAGVSP010005060.1, forward strand.
CAATGATTTTTCACACATTTTAGATATCGATCAGATGAGTGCCTCTGTACTCTTGGTAAGTAATTGTACACGAAGTTTTTAGTAAATAAATAATAATGATTCCTATAAGAGATAACTCTAGTAAAAAATAAAACTTTTTTTTACTCCTTTTTTGTAGGTAGTAAATATATGAATATTGTTGCCATAAAGTTAAATGTCTACTATGGTGGGGAGAACATCTCAAGACACTTTTCTGGTCTTATCTCATAAAGCCACTTTTTTTCGCTAATAATTCAAATTAATTTTTATCATTCTCTAATTTATCTTTAGGTGGGATACAACTATAAACTCTGGGAGGGCCAGATATATGTGACTTCTTTGATCAATAGCCCATCAAATTAAGGTTTTTGGTTAAAATATAATAATAATCTAGCTAATTTGCCCCAGTATTTGTATAATAGGGCTGGCGCATGGCGTACACACACACACACATTTTTTACCTATAATTATTAATTTTTCACTTAAAAAAAACGCAATTTACTGATTTTGTAGTAAATTTAATGTTCTACAATTTTAGTCACGAGCATTTTTATCGTTCGAGGTACGGTTCACGAGGTATAAGCCCGTTTCCGAGGAAAAAATGTTGACAGGAGAAAATCAGTAAAATATGTGATTTTTCAAATGAGATTATTTCGAAAACCATAAGAGATACTAAAAAAAATCTAAATACCAATTTTATATAATTTTTAGTGTTCTATTACTTTTTGTAAAAAATTTTTTGGTTGGGTTAAGTTTTTTGAAAATCCTGACTTAAGCTCACCTCCTATTCATCCGGACTTTTGCAACCTTCCCTGGACATCACAATAACATAAAAAAAGATAAAAAACATCCGAATTAGTTAAGGCAAACGCCTTATTCTGGAGTAATTAGACTGGGCTACAAAAAATGTTTTCATTTTAGGTACATATAACTGATTCCTTTTATACCTTGTGTCGTACCAATTTTTTTTATGGATCCACCAATAACATGCTTGTTTGTGCAAAGCACCCAGATTGAAAATCTTTGGGTTCAGTATAAAATGGTTTTTTACCCAAACGTAATGTCAATATTAGACAGCGAAACCTGTTAGCTGTATGACAAAATAGTCAAATAATGACTATTTTGGTCCCAACTATAGAAGGTGGATATTTATTTGTGTTTGGTCAAATATATGAACAGGCAGGTAAACAAAATGTTCACGACCTTGGGGATATTCCCTGTATATATTTTTCAGGTGTTATGCCGCGTTCTTACGCATCAATCGAGTAAATATAATAATGTTTTATATATAGAAGCGAAGTATGGAGTTGGAAAAAGAAAGACGAAAGTAGATGGAATTCAAGTGAAATGCGATCTCTCAGACTAATGTGTGGTAATGCTGTTCCTTAGTCACCACAAAACTAACTATGGTTTTCATGCCCCATTGTCTCGATTGTGTCGTATTGTAAACTCAAGACGGGATCTGGACTTCTTCGGTGTAAGTCTATCAAGATTTAAACATTCACTGAAGTAGACCCGATCCTGTCTTGAGTGTGTCCACATTTTATTCTAACTGTCTAAGCTTCACCAATTTAATGTTCTGTCACTTATTTTTACTGCTTGTTATCCCTTTATGCTTAACTATGTATTTAAAATGGATTTTTCCGTAAATAAAATAAAAAATAAAATGAAATAAAATAAAACCATGTATGATAGCGTGGTGTTGGAAGAAGGATGAAAGTAGACTGAATGCTGTTGAAATGTCATCTCTCTGTGTGGTAAGACTATGTATGATAGGTGTACAAATGTCCAAATTAGAGCAGAGTGCAAGGCTGAGATAAGCATTATCGACCAAATTAAGAAAGGGTCTCTTACGATGGTTCGGTCATGTAGAGCGAATGGATGATGAAAGAACGGCTAAAATAATATATGACGCGACTGCGCTTGGATGTAGAAATGGAGGAAGGCCGAGAATGACATGGCATGATCAATTAACACAAGTGCTTGAAAGTGGGCATGTAAGAAGTCGGAATAATCGACGTGCGAGCATGAGATATGCCAAGATAGAGTGGTATGGTGTTCTATCCTCTCTGCCTACCCCTTAATGGCGTATAATTAGTTAGTTAAGTTTTAAACTATTTAAATGAAAACACTTTGTTTTTAACTACTTTTTTTAATTTTTTTATTAAAACTCCCGACCGGTTTCGAAACAACACGTGTCTCTTTGTCAAGGGTACAAGAATGAATGAAATTGGATAATGAAGTAAGTTGTGTCAGTGCATATGTTCAATGGTCAGGTCTATTGTTTGTCTAAGGTTGAGAGATGAATGGATGGGTGGGTAATTTATGATTTTTTTTTTATATTTTTATGGATTAGATATATTTTTAAGTTAAGAAGGGGGCTGTAGGAAATATTATTTATTTGATTATTTATTAAGTTGCGATTATTATTTAAAGACTTTTTTATTTCAAAAATTTCTAAATTGTCTAATTTTAATAGTTTATGTTCTACATGTAACACTTTTAGCCCGGTATCTTTATTGAAATTATGATTATTTTCTATTAAATGGTTCGCAAATTCTGAAAAATTATATTATTAGATAAACAACGCAAATGTTCTTTTAATCGAATATTTATGTTTCTCTTTGTTTTTCCAATATATGTGGCATCACAGTCGTTACAGTTTAATTGATATATACCAGATTTATCATATTTTAAAACTTTATCTTTCTGATTTTTTTTAATAATGCACCTAAAATTATTTGACGTATAGAATGCTGGTTGTATGGTTGGAGGTAATTTTAAAGAAATATTTTTAGAAAAAATTATCATTTACATATATAATGCGTCTCCATTGTTTATCTGACTTTTATTTTTTTTATGGTTGAATATAAATGTTTATTGATTATTACGCGTTTTTTGTTTTTGGTTTAGGATTTTATTGATTATATTTTCATTATATCCGTTATTGTAGGCAATTTGTTTTATTGTGTTTAGTTCTTTTTGAAAATTCTCTGTAGACAATGGAACATTAATTAATCGATGAATCATGGAATGAAAGGCAGAATGTTTTTGGGAAATGGGATGATTAGAAGAATTGTGTATTATTGCATCTGTGTATGTGGGTTTTCTATAAATATCAAATTCAATTTTTCTGTTTATTGTTGTTAAAGTTAAATCTAGGAAATTCAATTTTTTGTCTTTTTCTATTTCTAATGTAAATTTAATTTTATTATTAAAGGAATTTATGAAATTAAGGAATGTCTGGAGTTCTCGGTCGGATCCTGAAAAAATGGCTATTATGTCATCTACGTATCGTCTCCACATAATTACACGTTTTTAAAAGGGGATTGTTACTAGCAAATATTTTATTTTCTAAGTCGTTCATAAATATGTCAGCGAACAATGGGGAACAAGGTTGGCCCATCGGTAATCCATCCTGTTGACTATATATTATGTTATTGTACTGAAAATAATTTTGGTCCAGACAAATGTTGCACAATCTTTTAAGATCAGAAACCAGTAGTAATTTATCCAAACTTGAAGGGTTTAATATATCGGCAATAATATTTTTTGTTTCTGAAATTGGAATATTAGTGAAAAGATTGACTACATCAAAGGAAATTAATTTTGCGTTTATTGGAATTGGTTTATTGTTTTATTGGTTTTAGATTGGATTAAAGACTACAAAATACTAACTAACTAACCATCGCGCCATTTCTCCGTAGGGGTAGGCAGAGAGGATAGATCGCCATACCACTCTGTCCTGACACATTTCCTTCGCTCCCTCTACATTCATACATCTTCTCATGCACACACGCCGATTATTCCGACTTCACATGTCCACTTTCAACTACTTGTCGTACTTGATCATGTCTTTCTCGGCCTTCCTCGGCTTCTACATCCAGGCACACTCGCAATATAGCTTCTTTTAGCCGTTCTTTCATCTCTCATTCGTTCCACATGACCAAACCATCGTAAGAGCCCTTTCTTAATTGTCTCGATAATGCTCATCTCTTATATCTTATCAAAGGTGCATAGGGCACTGCATTGGTACACCAAGTGTGGTTTATTTTGATCATTTTATTACACAAATTAATGTAAGATGATCAGTTTTACGCTTGCCTGTCTGTCATCTATAAAATAAATTAAATAAAAGAAAAACATCTTTATTGTGGCTTCGGAAAGTTTATTTTAAAATATTAGAAGTAGTATTTTGTATTTTTATTTAAAGTATTATAAATAATTTTCATGTTATATAAGGAGAAATATTTTGTTCTGGTTCATATAATCTTATATTTCATTGCCTGTAGATTTGCCTGGATAATTCGTTTGTGATCATTTAGCATTGTCCTTCATTAAGAATTTTGTATTCTGAAAAAAAAAAAAGAAATTAGCAATAGACTTAGATAAAGTGAACAATCATCAAAATCATCATCCAATATCCGCTCCCTATGTAGAGCATATGGATTCAACAAACTGCCTCCAGGCCGAGCGATCGGCCGCCAGCTAACGCGCATCCTCCCAAGTCAAGTCCACGTCCCGCAGCTCTGACGCAGACTGCCGACGAATTGTGAACAGTGGATGACAAGGACGCCGAGACCTGATGCCTTGTAAAATAGGCGAGCATGGTGGCGGCTCTCGGGAGGCATAAATAGTATATGGTATATGGCTTAGCCAGCCGAAACGACTTCGCCGGATGACAGTAGATACCAAGGGTTGGGTTGCCTCACCACTGAGTTCCTTACAAAGTCAAACCACCGCACATCTAATATTCATCTAAGACACCTATTCTCAAAACTTAGAAGTCCGCTATTTCGGGCCGTGATTAGGTGCCATGACATAAAATTAACAATAGACATTTTTTTAAATCCTTTAAAAAATCACCGTAAAAGTCTCGACAAATTATTTCTAGCGCCTGATAAAATTCGCTGCGTCATGATAATATTACTCATCGTCCTAATGGTTTAATATTATTAAATATCACTTAGCGTTCTGATGGTATCGTTTTGGGTAAAAGTATCGGAAAGCCGAATGACTTATCAGGCAACTAAGAATAATTTGACGAAATTTCGAGTTCTTTACTAGGAATATTACTGCAGTCATTTTTTAACAGGCAGACAACCAAATTATTAAAGATAACCAAAAGATAGGTATCAAAAGGAATTATGACAACATTTTGAGTGTGTCCAAATACCTGTAGTCGTGTCTACAAGTGTTTGGGTTATAAGCGTAACAAATTGAATAATCATCTCTAAAGATGCTCAAAGAAGAAGATCAAACGCCTGAGCGTTTCCTAGTAGGTTATATAATTCGGTAAGAGCCGTAAAGGTTCCTGCAATTTTCTCAATGGATGTCAGAGAGTGTTCACATGTGAAGCGTCGCGCCATTTCACTGTATATATACAAGTTCTGATAACTGCCAGATATGGATGTCATATACTAGGTGAAATGGGGAATGTTGTAATACCACTTAAACCAGCCAATGACAGGTCATAAGCCCTGTAAACGCCTAGATATCCATATTCCCTTCTCTGTTGAGGTGTCAAATAATGATTGTCATTGCTTACTCTTGCTTGGGTTGTCACAATTGTTCTTCTTGATTTCACAGGGGCTGTTAAAGACCTGTTTGTTGCCATCGTCATCAGAAGCGCACTGCGGCGAGTAGAGGAACGGACACACTTGGGGGCAGTCATCGTCCGCTGACGTCATCGACAGGACTGCCACGACCAGGAAACCTGAAGAGCCAAGAAGAATTGAGACCAGATTAGGGCCGGTTGTTTGATCAATGAAATCCCCACCCTCACCCTAGACTGCTTTAAAGACTATTGAGTCTTTTTATTTCAGTTCAGCTAACTCTACCGATTTTTTCAACAAGCTAAACCGCGGTTTTAAGATTGTTAGTGTGATAAAAATACGGATGAATTTACGATTATGTACGCGAACAAATGCTTTCATTGTACCCCTACCACTGTCTCGGCTTATGTATTATAGTTGTCATTGTTTCCATCACCCAAACCAACCAGAGTCGGCCCAAATTAACAGTGGTAGGGATGTTAGTTTCTACCCCGATCATTATTTATTAGTAATTACAACCACCCGTGTGGAGACTGGTATCCCGCCTCGCCAGGCCCCCCATCCCAGACATCCACCCGTGCATCCGCGGTCAGGGTCTCAATGGAGGGGGGATTAGGGAAAAGAGGGGAGGGGACAAAACGCATGTGTGCATCTCACACTATCATCCTATCATCCTATCTGGCAGACACTATTTCATACGTGCCTTATCACAATACCTATCCAAAGACCATCCTATCCTTACAAAAGACACAATACAATTGAGTTGAGGGATGGGATATAATTTGAGACCTCCACGCACGCACCCACAAACAGCCCGAGACGGGCCGGTCCCGCGAGGGGACACCAAGTCCCCCCTGGGGACTACCCCACTAAGCAATCTATTAGTTCTAGATACTTCCTTTTACGGAACAAAACGTGCACAAATGCTAGTTCAGTCCATGTCCCTTCGCCACCTATTGTTCTACCCATGCAGACTCCACTTTTACCTTTTTAATCGTTGTTTGATCGTGAGTTACTCCTAGCCGTTGGTTAAAATGTCAACTCATTGGTTTAAAAAAATAAGCCACATTTGTGTCATAGAAAAAAACGATGAAATTTGTGTCATTCCATAGAAGTTTTCATTGTTTTAGTTTTGGAACGCAATTAACCAAGAATTTTTAACTTGAGTGAAAACCGATGTCAAACAACCCATTCTAATGTAACTTATACTTTTATAATTCATTATCTTTACTTTGGTTAAACCGTTTTAAAATAATTATTTTTAGTTCATCCTTAATATGAAATTTTATTGCTTTGTTGAAAAATTACTTAATAATTGTTTTTTTTTTTAATATTTTTTTTTATTAAAAAGAAACATTT
>JAGVSP010005061.1:0-17697 GCA_022494985.1 Micrasema minimum
TTTTTTTTGATAGGCACTGATAACATAGACGCCAAGAGTCAAAAATGTCTTCTTCTTCTTCCTAAGGGTAGACCGAAGGGTCTGTATTTTTTTCATTCGATGCTGCCTCTTGGGATATCGACTCCCAGCTGTCCCTCCATATTTTTGCAGGTCGTCCAGGAATTCGGCGGCTAGAGGTGGGCAGAGATGCATCACGAATTTGGCTATTCTACTATCGTCCATTACTCATTTCACATTACGTCATCTACTCATTTAAATAATCATTTGTTCTAATTTATCTTGCGTTTAAATTATAATAGAAATTATTATAAAATTCATGTCATAAAATCAATAGAATTGTATTTCGTTGAAGAACCCGTTCAAGTAATAATATATTTATAGCGAATTATGATTAAATAAAACGATGTTATGTGTTACTATTAATTTATTCTATAAAAATAGAATTTACCTACACTACCTGGTTTCGGGAGTAACGTTCTCCCATCGACTGGTGAAAAGACACAGTTGGCTACCAGTCGATGGGAGAACTTTTACCCCCGAAACCAGGTAGTGTTACAAAGTGAATGCCGAATCAATCAACAAAATATATTTATAGCCTTCAACCATACTAAAAAATTGAACAACTGGTAATAGGTAATAATAATACGGTTTTTTAAGCTTAGCGTCTGTTTAAAAACGTACTTTGATTTATTTATATAATGCGTGATTTAAGCAAGAAATCGTCTGAAAAACGCTATACGATAAAGAGGCTAGATCACGCCACATAATTATTATGATTAAATTAAGATCTCTGTAAAAGTGTGTGCTGACTGGTATTTGACATTTATTTATTTACATTTCATATATAATCATAAAATGACAATGATTAAAACAAGTCATTAAATTAAAATTACAAATGGTAAATACTAATTACTAATATAGTGCGTGTACCTTTATGTAACTGGTAAAGTTGAGGTTTTAATAAAAACGTTTTATATCTACATGCAGTAAAAATAGTTTGCGTTCCACTATTTTTCAAAGAAAATCCGTGCACGTTATCTCCATTTTTCCTCAACCGTGACACACGATTTCCGGCGCCGTGCTAACACTTCCTGCCTGATCTATCCTCCATCTTATCTCCATTTCCGTTTCCTGTTTCCTCCCATCAGAGCCTTCACATCCATCCATGACAGCTTTACGTGGCAGTTAATTCCACACTAAATACTGCTGAAAGCTTTCTTTTGGAGCTTTGGAAAAGCTGATAAAGTTATCTGATTCACTGTGGCATTTTGTCTTTGGCTGTTGGTTTTTTCTTTGTTAGGTTTTCATCACACTGTGTGTCGCGCACCTTCTTGTACGTATCTTTTTTCTACCGGTTTTTATAAATTTACTTTAATAGAAAAGTAAATATTTATAAAATACAAGTTGATGTAAAATGCATTATAAATATTTCAGCGTAAAAACTTATGCAAAATATAAACTTCGAAATAATCGTTATCATGTTCGTCTATTTTATCTACTACTTTCCCTTGACTTCGTCCGGAATCGAACCCGCTACCTTATGCAGCGTAACCCAACGTTCTAACCATTGCACCACGAAGCGGACACAATATCAACAACAATATTAAACTTTCAGTTTTAATGGATAATTTTTTAGATTAACCAGTATAATTAGTGATTTAGCCTCCCGAGAGTCTAAACGTCTAAACCATGCTTGTCAATTTTACAAGGCATCCGGTTTTCAGCGGACGTCTACTGTTGACAATCTGTCGGCAGTTTGCGTCGGAGCGACGGGACGTGGACCTGACTTGGATGGCTATGGAATATGACGATAATTCGATTAATTTACGTATGAAAAATATCGTTTTAGGCCTTTGTAAAATATGCGGTACACTTTTTGTTTACGTTCGACGCTAAATACTTTGTCCTCTTGTTGTTTTGTGTTTAGCGAGTGTTATTGTAAATTACAACAGAGTTATAAATAACCGTACGGTCTCTTTGTGTAAGTTAATAAATTTGTCACGTCGCGCGTCGCAGTGACAACAGATCGATCACATCTCACACCGCCCCAAATTCCTATTTACCCTTATTCATGGTCGTTGTATTACAATACTTGTAGGGGTCCATTAAGCCCCTGTCCCGTAAATACCAACTATTTATTTAGTGAGCAACTAACTAGGTAACTACTAATAAATTATTTTTTTAATATTCCAAACGAGGTATTTTATATTTGGAAAGTTAAAAAATTTCAGTTTTTAATTTTACTCTGAAAAACTTGATGCTAACCTGAAAATATCTCAAGCGATCTAGCGATCTCTCAGGCGAATGTGTGGTAAGACTATGTATGATAGGTGTACAAATGTCGAAATTAGAGCAGAGTGCAAGGCTGAGATAAGCATTATCGACTAAATTAAGAAAGGTCTTTTTCGATGGTTCGATCATGTAGAGCGAATGGATGATGAAAGAACGGCTAAAAAAATATATGATGCGACTGTGCCTGGATGTAGAAATCGAGGAAGGCCGAGAAAGACATGGCATGATCAAGTAAAACAAGTGCTTGAAAGTGGACGTGTAAGAAGTCGGAATAATCGACGTGCGTGCATGAGAAGATGTATGAATGTGGAGGAAGCAAGAGAAGTGTGCCAGGACAGAGTGGTGTGGCGTTCTATCCTCTCTGCCTACCCCTAGGGGAAATGGTGTGATGGTTAGTTAGTTAGTTAGTTAGTTAGGTACCTACTTAGTTAACCAGTTCACCTAGTGGTTAACCCGTTAGGCTACCATGCATCATCGATGTGGTTTTTCTCATAAAAATAATTTAGGTATGTCATTTATATGTTTGATATGTCAGAGCCATGGATTGGCTATGTGGCGTAAGACTGATCATTGTTCATTTTCCCTTCGTGTAGTAAATTATCAAGATAATATGTCCTTGGTGTGCTAATGCAGTGCCCTATGCACCATTACGTGCGAATGAAAGATAGTGGTAGTAGTTTCAATCGCTTAAGTTTAGTAATTTGTACCTGAAAACAATTTTTTATTTAATATGACGCGTTCACAGACTAGAGACGCTCGTTCGTTTCAGACCTAGAGTATAACAGATTTAGGAAGGACTTTAACTGGTAACCCGTGCTGTGCAATATATCCAATATTAAAATTTCTTCTCTTGAACACCGGCATGATTGACAATTCTTCCCAAATAGTGTCGGACTTTAAACCGCACCCGCCCCACGTTTAGTTGAGCGGAGCTTTTGTTGGAATTTGGAAGTTATCAATGCTCGCAGCGGGACTCCGCTCTACACTCAATAGACGTGTCAAACGATACGGTGTCAACTGCGCCCACGCTAAATTTGCAAAATTTTCAGGGTTGTCGAAATATACTAATAAAATACTACTAATAAATTAGAACCGTTTTTTGTTTTATTAGTTATCACTGTTATGCTTTTAATTGATTCCCCTGGCTGGTATAAACTTACTGTTATCCGTCATGTTGAATGAGAGAAAAAAATACATTTCTTAAAAAAAAATATCTCTACAGAATATCATCAACGCCTCCATATTACCTACATAGGTATCGGAATTCTTTTAATAGTACCTTTTCTATTTTATGAGAATTTGAATATAACCTACAATGTAGGTAGGTACCTAATATATTTTTTCAATTTTTTTTTCTTGTTTATTTATTCAAAACTTTACGTACAATTACATAGCAAGTGTACAAGGGCGAGCTTGTTGCTTTTAACCAATGTCTTCGAACCAACCCTTAGTTATTTCAGTGATAAGCATTTATTGTACCGAGTATTGGTAGGGAGATAAAGCTTAAAATTACATTGCATTATTAACAAGTTTATGTGCAGTTTTAAAATGCACTAAAATATGACATCGGGAAATGGAATAGAGGAAGGAAGGAATCTTACGTACCTATGTACTATTATTGTCAATGTTTTTTTAAGAAAAAAGTTTCAGTAGCATTTGGGTAAACTATGCTTGCATATTTTACAAGACACAGGTGTCCGACATCCTGGAAGTCATCTGATGACAATTCACCAGAATTTCACGCCAGGACTTCGGGTCGTGGACCTGAATTAGCAAGACGCACGCGAGTCGCCGGCTTTTCTGCTAATGCTTACAAACATTTTTCGTTTTACTTGACTTAGCGTAGGTAGGTGAGATATTAAAGAAAGTACAAAATAATTACAATGAATATTTGAAAAATTTAACTAAACCATTACTTAGGTATCTATCTAGGATAAGTTTATTGCAGGTGGGTAAATAAATACCATACATAAATAGGTACATACTCATACAATTACCTGCTTCCTAGGTAGGTACGTAGTCACATTAGACAATATTCTAAGTATACAGAAAAGAGGAACAAATACTATTTATAAAGGGCTGGTTTCCTCAACAAAAAAGTCTAGTATGTCTTTATAACGTCTCTATACTTTTTTATCTTTCATCTCATGTCACCAAGCGTAAAATTACGGTCAAGAAATTTCTTTGGCAGACCAACAGTCGCCGCTGCTTGCATATTTCAATTAACAATAATACTGTCATTATAGACTTCCTAACCTAGGCAGCTTGTGCTTGAAAGCAGTAATCGTGATGGTATGGGGATTTAAGCCAAGGATCTTTTGATTCAAATACCGTGATACCTAGGCCACCACCCGACTTCTGGGTTTTGTATTTCTGTGATTATTTATGTAATCAACAATGATATCATATCGTACAGATAAATACCGAATAAACTCAATATTTAGATTGGACTCATTTTGGGACATACTAATAAAAAACCATTTACATTTATGGATATCCGTACCATACCGTATTTGAGACAGAACATTTGGACATTATTGTAAAAATTAAATTAAAAAAAAAAACACAGTTCACAATCATATCAATAAATTTTGTGCCTTGTGGGATGGCTAGGTGAAAAAATGCACATGGTTTGATACGAATATCAGTATTTAAATTATAAACATTTGGTGATCTTATAAAACTGCAAGAAATACTGGCTGTAGGTAGGCCCATTCAATTAAAACATAATAATTTCAAAGAGCTTTTTAAATCAGATTTTTTTTTTCTATACTATTAATAATTCTTACCGGTACCGGTGGAGTAAGGTTAGTGCTTAATTCCCCATGTAATGAGCAAAACTATTACAGAATGATGTAAGGCTTGCAATATTTTTATTACGTATTTATTATAAAACGCGATATTTCATCTTTTTACAAAGTGGTTCTGTGTGTGCCCCTCATTACATCTGTTTTTGCAGTTCGCCGATTTTCCTTTGAGGCCACGAAAATATCAAATGTTGGGCTTAAGGATGTCCTCCATTATATTAACGTAATTCAATGTGCACTCGGATATGTGCCCAAGAAAGGAGCAAGTCCTATTGTGTGGGTGCGAAATGTTTCCGGTACAAACTATTGGGTTCTCTCCACCCTAACATTTTAAGGCTCGGCACCTACCAAACATAAATATATCACGCATTTCATAGTTATTGGATTGGGACAAATTATTACTTCTACTTTCCCTTATCCGCACCCAACGGTGCATAGGGCACTGCATTGGTACCTACCTACCTACACCAAGTTCAGAGTATCAGAATATCATTTATACATACGCTTCCGTACCAGTTTTAGGAATCACACACGAAATATTAATACGGAAAATTTAATTAAAATAAAATTCAAGTCACCTCAATACAAGTCATTCTACGTAAAGGTAACTAGTTCGTTAAAGAAATAATATCTAGTAAAAATATTTAATCAAACTTTTTTAATGTGTGTCTACATTTTATATTTATTGTCTTAGCTTTACCGATTTGTAATGTTCTGTCACTTTATTTTTTGTTTATTTTTGTTTATTATGGTCCCTAACATTACATATCGTGGGTATACTGGCAAAAAACGTTAACTCTAATATACCTGTTTTGAGAAATCAAGCATTCAAGTTTTTTTTTCCAATTTTATTTAATTTTTTTTATTCTATTGCATTATGAGTTGAAACTTTTATTATTACTCATTTTTTCAAACATGTAATTAATTTTCATACTTAGAAAACTTTTATTGTTAATAGCAGTATTTCCTTTTTATTTTAGAGAAAGAAAGAATTATGATTTTAGGTTAGGTACTTCAGAAAAAAAGCGCTTTATAAGTTATCCAAAATTTGTGTTTCTGCCGATTGTAGAGCTTTAAAAACTTAACAATACTGCATTATTAAATCCAAACAGCATGTTTTCGAGTTAGCGTTTTTTGCCAGTATACCCACGATATCTTATTCATTACAGATGGTGTGTGAAACTAATTTGTTATTGATATCTTCTCTACTAGGTGGCGTTTTGCGCACCTGTCTCAGAGAAGATATGTACAATATTTATAATTATTGAACATATCTTCTCTGAGACAGGTGCATTTATTGCATTTTTAATATACTATGCTTATTTTGTGTGTTTTAAATGGATTTGTCCATCAAAAAATATAAGTAAATAAATAAAACGTAATCTTCAGGTACAGCTGACAGAAAGTTTAAGAATCCTAGAAATCAGACACTGACCTGGTCTGTAGACAGACATTCGGATGGTTCGAGGTTCGGATCTTCTCAGGTTGCAATAGGAATAAATAATGAATGGACCTGTATTAAGATAGCAGGAAATTGAGGTCCTTTGTGCGTTTTTGTAGACATTGCACTTGTGTAAGCTCATTCATAAAGTATTTGAACATTATTATGTGGTGTGCCGACAGTGTATTTTTAACGACTATTGGTATCACCTACCTGTTAATACAAAATCATATTTGAGCATTTTAATTTTCAAATATATCCGCTAATATCAAGGGCCAAAGAAAATAAACGTGTAAAGCCCGCTATATACGGGACAGTTTTCTGCGCAGTTTTCTATGCAGTCTGAAAACGGTCCCGTATACATCGAAAACTGTTTAAAAACTGCGTGCTTATGTCAGATTTAAGCTGACATGACAGTTAATGTTTTTTATGTTAACGTTTAAGTAGACATTTGTTTTTATTGTATGCTTTTAAATACGTAAAAAAACAATAACATATTGACATTATTAGCTAAATATACAATTTCCTGAGAGCAAACATACGATAATAACTTACAATCGCGTTTTAAAAATACACATATTTAGCGTGTCTTTTGACAGAAGTTTGACAGACTGCACAGTTTTCTGAACAAGAAACTGTGTAGTTTTCTGAACGAGAAACTGTCTCGTATACAGCGGGCATAAGGAATAGCCCTAAGAACATTTCCCAAACAAAAACTTGAGGTACAATGTTATAGTATCAGTAATATTAACAGTATCATCAGTAATATTAACAGTATCAGTAACTTGATACAGTATCAGTAACAGAGTGCTCCTATTGAACTAAAAGTTGTCAAAAGTACGATACGTTTACGCCGTATCTCCTTTTATAATAGGTTTTTTAAAAATCCTTGATTTAGGATATTTTAGCCCCTCCCTTTTAAGATTAAACTTTACCTATATCGTCAACAACTTCATTAAGTGTTACGCCCTTTTCATCGACATTACTTTTGGCCTTTTGGTACCAACAATAAATTTAAATGATTTGTATACGTAGGTACCTACATACCTACGTATACAAATCATTTTAAAAAAGCACCCGGTACACCCGTAGCTGGCAATCTTTTTATTTATTCTAAAATATATCAAATATTTCTAAAGCCCAGTTTGTTCGAAAATCCTTTAAACTATAATTTAAATTCAATTCATAATAAATCACAATTTTAAACATTATTTAAAAAAATGTATTGATAAAAATTGTACTGCACTCGATTGTCTCAAAACATCAACGCCACCTGTAATGTTAAATGAAAGCACCAAAGATATCCAAGGTCCGAACCACTTTTACTCGCACTTCTTCAGGATAAACGACGGCAATTCTATAGTTATCATATTCTGACACAGGTGGCACTAGTACTACCGTTAAATGTAAATATACCTTTTTTAACATTTATTAATTTTTGCTTTTGCCATTCGCGATTATTTTTATTGCAGCAATTATTTTATAAACCATAGATATTGTGGTAAAGGAATATTTAAAATGTTTTTAAATCTTTATAAGTCCATGCATCGGTGGTTCAGTGGTAGAATGCTCGCCTGCCACGCGGGCGGCCGGGTTCCATTCCCGGCCGATGCATTAACCGTTCTGATTTATTTTTTTTTAGTACCTATGTAGTAAATTGATAAATTCATGATAGAATCGACGGTTTTTTTAATGTTAGATATTTTATAACCAGCATCTGCATATTTTTATATTCATATACCTACCTATCTCCTTGCAGATTACTTTTAGGAGACTGTTTTATTGCCAACATGGAAAATGGTCATTAATTTTACTCGTTTTAATAGAATCATCCATGTGTTGACAGGTAATTGCCGGAACGGGAGTTCGTGGTTGGCTGGAAGCATCACACGAGCCATCTAATTGGCTGAAGTTCGTCCGTTCCTCCAATCACAGCCACGAGGTCAACCTGCAGCACATCTTATTGGCCGGACAGGTGAGATATTAGAAATTTTAATTTAGAATCCAGAATGCAACGTCCGCAACACGGAATAAAAAAACTAGCAATTGAAATCACTGAGTATAAAAGTCAATTCTATTCACACTTGAAGGCAAGACGACACTTAGATACTATTACCCTTTTGTGAAAAATTGACCTGAAATTAAAATTTTGTATTTTGGGTACGCAATTATGAGTTAATGAGCGTTACAAAGAAGCTTCATCATTAGCTTGGTTTGATGTACTTTGACTATGTATATATTATGTACGTTTATGTACAAAAAAGATGCTTTGTACGTGATCCACCAAGCATGTAATTACTTAAATGCACAATCGATTTAAATTGCAATATGGAATATGGTTACCTAATTGGTTAGAAAATAATACTTAAGTAAATTACCTTCTGTCTGATTGGATGATAAGTCGAAACGTATGTAGGTATAATGTAAGCTCTATCTACTACCCCGAAGTTCCTTGCCGAAGAAGGTAGGTACTTTGGAAAGTCGATCAAAGTATGGGTAGTGTCATAATATAAAGTAGCTACCAGTAGTAGATAGCTACTTCTACATTCTCCAACTTCGGTAAAGTTCATTATTCTCACTCCCTATGTACAATTGAACTCGTAACTCGTAATCGGCAATACAACGCATTCAATCAGGTTTAAAAACAATACATTATTGAAGACACGTGTGTACGAAGGAGTTATGTGGATAAAAAGGAAGCAAAAAATCTGGGTTGCAAGTTGTGAACGCGAATTTTTATAAAGTAATGTTTTATACACGGTTTGATTTAGGGTTTTGCTACTTACCTAAACCCATCACCCGCATTCACGTGGAAAAGTAGATTTTTGATTTTTGATTTTTCATCCACTCTTGTGTTCAATTCATTGTGTATTATTCTTTCACTCATATATATATATTGTGTAATTGAAATTTTCCCAACTAATTTCTATTTGAATTTCCAGCTATGGTACTCTGTTTCCCGAGATATCCCCGTGGGAGGGGAGCTGGTGCTGGGCCCCAGGGATCCCCTCCTGCTGCAGGAACTGCTCCAGTCTCCTCAGGACGACCGCCAGGATAGAGATGCCGGTAAGTCAAAATCAAACATCTTATGTACCTAAAGTACTTACCTGGTAGGTACCTACCAACGATTTTATTTGGTAGTAGGATTTTGATATTGTATGCAATTAACTTGTACGGTTAGTAGTAAAATTTTCGTACGTATGTGGCATAGGAATTCATGGCGTTTATGCCCTTTTTACCTACCTACTGAGCATTGGGGTGTAGGCTGTAGAGCGCAAGTACAGGGTGGGCAGTGAGTGAAGTCACCTTTAGTTTATTCACCCGTAATAAGCTGTTCCCACTGCAAGATTGTTATTATAGGCAATATAATTACAAGGGTGGACTGACCCCATCTGCTAGAATTTATTTCACAATCTGTACACCTATATGGTGGTCAGAAATTCTTAGCAATTATTTTTTGTTTTTAGTATGAATTCGATTATTTTTCAAAGAATTATCAGGATGCTGCATATTTTCAACTTCTAGCATTTGATTTTAGTTAATCTGAGATTTTACAAAAAACTGTTGAAAAGCGGGTAGGTGGGTAGGTACCTACATACTTAGGTATGGAAAGCGTCTCATACCTATATCTAATAAATTATTGTAGAAATCTGCATTTTTAGATGCTAACTCTACTCTATTACCTTCTTTTATCCGCATCTAATGGTGTATAGGGCATAGGGTACTGTATTGGTACAACAAGTACAATAAATCTCTATCATTTGTTACATGAAGGCAAGATGATCAATCTTACGCCTCAGCGCTGGTCCAAGGTATTACTGTGAATGAAAAAAATGAAATATTTTTGTGAGAAAAATAATATTGAAATAAATATTTCATTTTGACCCGGTTGGATATTGAACCTTCGACCTCATGAATGGTAGCCCATTGCGTTATCCACTACACTACTCTTACCAATATGATTCCTGCGTTTTAATTGAATATGATTCCTACGTTTTAATTGAAGCGATTGATTGCATAAAAGTACATAGTCCTCAAAATTAACAATGAAAGCCCCACACTTTCCCTAGACTGTTTTAAAGACTATTGATTCTTTTTTCCGTATTTTTTTTATCACCCTTACAATCTTAAAATCGCGGTTTAGCTTGTTGAAAAAATCGGTAGAGTTGGCTGGACTGAAAAAAGACTTAAAAAAGACCCGAAATTAACATGTAAAAAATGTAACACATAATTTTTTTATGAAAAGTGTAAAAATATCAGAACGTGTGT
This sequence comes from Micrasema minimum, assembly GCA_022494985.1. NCBI lineage: Eukaryota > Metazoa > Arthropoda > Insecta > Trichoptera > Brachycentridae > Micrasema > Micrasema minimum. The sequence goes on from JAGVSP010005061.1 coordinate 10,810, forward strand.
GTTTAATAGTAATATAAATAATGACGGCGATGCCGACGGAGCGCGCCGACGCGACGTGAGGCGACTTTAAAAATGTTTTTTTTTTTTTGAAAACCGTGTTGTTTCACCCATGAACTAGAATAATATGAGCAGATATAAATACTTAAAAAGGGGATTTTTATCCATCCGATGTCTATTTCCGCAGCGTCGCGTCGGCCATTTCGTTTCCGGTCGGCGCGTGTGGCCTTCCTGCCCCAAACAAGTTTCTCCCACATTTCCCTCCAAAACGATAGAAACAACCGGAGAAACTTGTACCCCCCAGTCAAAACATTACGTGACCGTTTTTAGAGGGATTGTTTTGTTTTGTCGTTCTGATTTCGAATTCGAAAATCAAATTCAAATTTAAAAGTCATTCGGAGGGGCAAAGGTGGGGGTGAAGTGAGTTCATAATTAAGACAGTCACCTGGCTTTTTAACCCTGATTTTGAATTCGGAATTTTGTTCGTTATTTGAAGGGAGGGATGGTAGAAAACGATTTTTTTTTAAATAACTGATTCGTTAATAAATAAGTAGGTATTGTATGGTATATTAGTAGGTATGTTATTGGTAGCTTCAGGACGAGTGGATATCTAGCATCTTTTTATATATACGTAGTGCTCTTGAAGTCCTTATTCGTGAAACAGCGCTATATAAGTTGTTCAAATAATAATAATAAGGGTCTTAATTTAACCTAAAAAAAAAACACACACATCTACCTATTAATAATATGTACGTAGTTATATGTGGATATATATTACCTTATATGTGGATAATCCCAAAAATAATATCAATTTTTTTTTAAACAAACAAATAACGATTTCAGATATAGTTTTGATATCCCAACAGAGACAGAGAAACTCTGGAAACGAAAGTGGGTTATCTAGGCGTTTACAGGGCTTATGACCTGTCATTGGCTGGGTAAGGTGGCCACTTGACGTACTACAACATTTCCCATTCCGCCCATCATCTGATAACCATATATGACAAATTTTTGGAACTACTATATATTGAAATCATCTTCGTCGTTCCGCTTTACAGAATTTTTCTATGCTGGTGTCATCTGTTAAGAAAATTTAGGTCATAAGCCCTGTAAACGCCTAGATAAACCCACTTTCGTTTTCAGAGTTTCTTTGTCTCTGTTGGGATAATCAATTATATCTGATATCAGCCCAGCATGGGTATTGGAGGAAATGCGGATGGGGTTTTTAGGCCCGAGGATCGAGGATTTGCGTCAGATAGTGAATGTCCTACCTTTGTGGCTGGAGCTCTTTTTGGTCGCACACGACACTTCACTTTCACTGATCAGGCAGGCGGTAAAAAGTACTTCTTCACAGATCGATCTGTAAGACACGGCGAGGTATTTCGATATTAATCGAGACGAGAGCGAGGATCTTCGATGCGGTGCGGTAGGTTGGTTACAACTACTCACGCGGGAAGCGGGACGGGGATTGAGGTAGCGAAGAGGTGTGGTGCGGGGGGAATAAATATATAATATAAAAAAATAATAATATGTGTGTATGTAAAACTAAAACTAGCGCGGCGTTACCATAACTCCCGGCCTTGAAGTATGTAATACTTCAACATAAATTTCAACTTATAAACACAAAAGAGGTAGAAGCAAACTTAATCATAAATACGAGCATGTATGTTACATTTTATTATTTTTTTTTTATTACTTTTTTAATGTTTCGAGGTAACTTTGTGGATATATTTAATATATATATCCTTTTCGATAATGAAGTATTTATTTATTTATCAAAATCGACTCTCAATAATTAAGACGTATCTCTATACTGGTGAATTTACATCATATTTGGTGTCGAATGTGTAATTATGGACTTTCATCTAAGCTTAAAAAAACTATTTGTTTCTTTTTTAAAGCTTTCTTCAATACGATTAAGTTAAATTACACATTTTGATTAAATGCTCAGTTTTCGATTTTAGTAACGGATTCTTTTAATTTGACTAGATTAATGATATTTGGTTACAATTTGCAAAAAAATATCGAATACATATTCAACTTCTACTTCAAATTACTCGAAAATATCGTGTCAAATAAAACAGTTTATACTCTAAATATGACGTAGATTCATGGTTCCACTTGTAATCGAGTTTTGTAACTCCATGTATAAAATGTGTTTAGTGGGGGTTTTTTCTTTTTAAACCATTTTTTTTAAAATTTTTTTTTTTTAATTTTTTTTTTTTTTAAAAAGGGGGGGGGAAAAAAATTTTTAAAAATTAATTTTAAAAAAAAAGGGGTTTAAAAAAAAAGGTTTTTTTTCTTTTTTTTTTTAAAAAAATTTTTTTAAAAAAACCCCAAAAATCTTTTTTTAAAAGGGGAAGGGTTTTAAAAAAAAATTTTTTTTAAAAAAAAAACCTTTTTTTTTAAAAAAAACCCAAATAATTTTTAAGTTTTTTTTTTTTAAAAATTTAAAAAATTTTTATTTTAAAAAAAAAAAATTTTTAAAATTTTTTTTAAAAAAAAAAAAAAAATTTTTTTTTTAAAAAAGGCCCAAAAAAAAAAATTTAAATTTTCCTTTTAAATTTTTTTTTTTTTTTTTAAAAAAAATTTTTTACAAAATTAAAATTTTTTGGGTTTTAAAACCTTTTAAAAAAAAACCAATATAAAAAAAAATTTTCGTTTTTTTCCAATTTTTTTTTTGGGGGGTTTTTTTTTTTCTTTTTTTTGGGAAAAAACCCCAAATTATTTTTTTTTTTTTTAAAAAAAAATTTTTTTTTAAAAAAAAATTTTAAAAATTTTTTTAAAAAAAATTTTTTAAAAAAATTTTTTTTAAAAAAAATTTTTTAAAAAAAATTTTTTTTTTTCCAAAATTCCTTTTTTTGGGGGGGAAAAATTTTTTTTTAAAAAATTTTTTTTTTTTAATTTTTTTTTTAAAATTAATTTTTTTTTAAATAAAAAAAAAGGGAAAAAATTTTTTGGGGTTTTTAAAAAAAGGAAAAAATTTTTAAGGGAAAACCAAAAAATTTTTCAAAAAATTTTTTAAAAAAAAAAAAATTTTTTTAAAAAAAAAAATTTTTTAAAAAATTTTTTTAAAAAAAGGGGGGGGGAAAAAAATTTTAAAAAAAAAAATTTTAAATAAAAATTTTTTAAAACAAAAACCCCCTTTCAAAAAAAAACCCAAAAACATGATATAAAAAATATTTTAAAGTCAATATATACTTAGATTATAATGATGGATTATGTGTCAACAGATATAACTTGTCTTGCAGCTACTGAGAGCATGGACGATAGATTCTACCCCTCTTTACAAACTTTGAATTTGTCTTAGCTTTACCGATTTTTAATCTTCTGTCGCTTTATTTAGGTACTGCTTTTTTGTTGTATTATTCTTATTTTTATGTTTTAAAATGGATTTTTCTGTCAAATAATATAAATAAATAAATAAATAAAGTCTTACGCTTCAGAGCCAGTCTATAACAAAGTTCATGTAACAAGTTATCAAGATTCACTGCACTTGGTGTATCAATGCAGTGCCCTATGCACCACTATGTGCTGATAAGTCCTAATAATAAACAATTATTTATTTATTTTTTTCGCAATTTTTTAAAAACCATTGTTGATGTATTTTTTGTTATAAATTACGACTAAATATTCCGTATCAGGTTGCCTTTGGACAATCACAACCCCCTAGACATTACAGAGCACAGTGCACAGTGCACCTACCCCAATAATAGCCCAACATGGCAATGTTAGGGTTGACAGAGTCTGGGGTAAAGTATCCGTTTGGCTTTTGCCCTTCTCCTGCTCTATAAAGCACCGCGGACGGAAATGATTGATTCTAAACCAGTGGCAGGATGTTTAGAAAGTTACTGCTTTAAAAGTATTTCACGTGATAAATAAAAAAGGTGTCCGCCTCGTAGCCTAGTGGAAGTGCATTTGGCTACCGTGCATGAGGTCGCGGGTTTGATTCCCGTAGGGGGTCAACATTAAACATTTATTTACTTTTCATATCATTATTTCGTGTGTGATACCTTGGACTGGTTTTGTCTTTTATACTTCAAACTATATTCTAAGCTAAATACAGTACCGATGCAGTAAATGCACGATTTTCTCGGGATTTTTTGTACACCGTCTAACAAAAATCGATGTACAAACGGGAAACCAGTGAATCTACGTCGTATTTGTAGTCGATTTTGTAAAATAACGTATTTTGATTTGACCCATAGTTTTCGAGAAAATTGAGTAAGAAGTTGATTTTTTTTCTAGAAATTCTTACAAATTCAAAATAATACCATCCAAAAAGAAAACATAAGCAAAAATAAAATTTCAATAGCAGTTTGTGCAATTTTACTTAATCTACGGTAGGTACTTGAAAGCTCTTATAAGAAGAAAAAAATTAAAGCTCAGATTCAAAAGTCATATAACACTCCAAATATGATGAAGATTCACCAGTTTTCGGGTTATACCTACCTACGTTCATACTACGAGTTTTGTTACTGTTTGTACTTATGATATTTTAAACCCAAATAATGCCCTACGTATTGTTTTACAGAATTTTCATTTATTGTGTTTGTTTAAATTTGTATTTTTTAAGTATCCCTGTTGTTCCCGCGTGTTCCCGTGTAGATGGGTGGAATGGCGTCAACCAGATACCGATCAAATTATATGACGCAATCAAAGCGTGACGCTTTGTGGCGTCATCTGGCGCGCGCTTACTTTACGTACTTCATGAATTCAAAACAATACCGAATCATAACGGACGCTTAGTAAATTAATACGAAAAATGGTGTTTTGTATTTTCGCTACTCTATTCTAAATATACATTAACTTGTACTCGTAATATACATTTGACGGTGTCACTGTGTTGATGAATGAATTACAAGCAGTGTCCAGTTGATTATGTAGGTACCTACCTACTTATGAATTATTCATTATTCGGACAATTTATAAAGCGCTGTTTTTGCAAAAAAATGCCTCAATGGCGCTGCACAAAAAAAGCCTAAATTTCAACTCGTCCTGCAGCTACCAAGCGCATAGACGATTTGGAGAATTCTAGCCCTTGATTAGAAATATACACAGATTTTTATTATATGTTAGAAAATTTTATATAAAAATTATGTAGGTAAAGCGGTATTATTTGTCGATGGGTAATAATTAGTGGGTAAAAGTGTTTTTGTAACTGATCTTACTAATTAGAGTAGGTAAGTATCTAGGAGGCTAGACAACAATATATCTGCAGTTTCCTACTACACACTGCAGGAAAAAAGCTGTTTTAATGTTGATATCAAAAGCGTATCGCCTAAATTTTCAATCAAATTAAATTTGCAATATGATTACACAGATATCCACACACAAAAAATACATGTTTATTTTCAAAACATTGAGTTACGTGGATACGTCATTATTTTTAAAACGCTTTTTTCCTACTATTTTGAATGCACAGAAACGAAACTGTTATTACCTACTTTTTTTTGTTTCCATGTACCTAGATGTGTTGGACAGTAGGGAAATGTGCAATAAAATGCACGTAAATAATCATGTTGTATAATATTATGGTTTCGGATCTATCAGCATTCGTTATTGACCAAAATTTAGACCGTGCAATCGATCGAATGAGATACATAATTATATGATTTGTGAATTTATTGAAAGCAGTAACGGATCAGAGTGGTCTAAATTATTTTAAAAACCTAAATCCAGAATAAATTACATAAATAATTGAATTTTACTTAGTTAATTAGTAATTCAGTAAAGATTGGACAGCAAATAGTATATTGAGATGTAAATAAATTGCATTCTTGTTTAAAATAAACTAAACCCTTAAATTTGTAAAAATAGGCTGATGTAAAATAATTTGAAAGTACCCATTACATTTATGTTCTAAAATTAAACCTTTTCTGATCGATTTCCTAAGAATACTCTTACATGACATTGTTTAAAAAATTATCTAGACTTCTATCCTCTCTCCCGCCCACTTCGGGGAAATAGCGCGATGCTTAGTTAGTTAGTTAATCTGTGAATGAATTTAATTTGAAAAGTTGAATATGTATTATAAACAGGAAGTTTCTTTAAACACATCAAGCGCTGACGTAGAAATTTTTAAAACAGAAATATATTAACAGTTAAATGCTCTTGGAAAAATTAGTCACGTTACTGGATACCTTCATACTTGGCTTATGTTTTGTAAGTAGTAGATACGAGTAGTATTATGTACAGTGACATATTCAGAAAACAATCTTAATTTGCATAGAAAAGCAGACAGTGTCAAGAATTCATCGCTTTCACTCACGTATCTATTTTTATAAAAATGCATTTACGTATGCACATACCTAAAATATTTAATGGACGTAAATTACAATAGGGTTCTTCCCGATAGTATGAATATCCTTGAAAACGTTATAAAAATTTAAAGTATATTTTTACAATTCCAACGATATAAAACACAATGATCAAAAATTTTGTTTTAACTTGTAAATTTCTGTTTTAAAAACACGAAAATACGAATGATTTTTAACGCCCGTTATTGGTTAATGACGTCATACCCGTCTACCGTGAAAGGAGTGAAATTCATTCCGTAGTGAGCGCCTATATTGATGTGACGTCACACCGCATGCGCGCCAAATGGAGGATTTTGCGAGCGATTTGAAAAAGTGTTATTTCAAACCGCGCTAGATCATATGACATCGTAATTTTTTTTTTTTTAAATCCCTTGATATTGTAATTTTTCAATCATTTTTTTGAAATAAAAAATAAAAAATCGGGAAGAACCCAATTGGTAGATATACCTCTTCAATCAAAACAGACGCTGTTATACTAAGAAATAAAAGAAAACGAACCACACTTTTGCGGCTTAGAATATGTTTTTCGAATTGCCTCCGTGCCTTTTTGCTTTTTGAATGATATTTCCAA
>JAGVSP010005062.1:0-13179 GCA_022494985.1 Micrasema minimum
ATTCAATTATTTAATAGGCGGGATTAGATAAATAAACCGAAACGCCCTATAAATCCACATTTTCTCTATCTGAATTATCATGTTACCTTTTCGGAAACTAGTAAAAACGGGTAACATTAATATATGAGTGCGTTTTTTATTCGGAAAATCAGGAATAATATGAGAAAGGAAATTGGGGATAAACGCAAAAAATATGTTATGGTTTATGTGTTACGGGGATAATTTACGAAAAAAAAAAAAAAATTGCATAATTGGCGGCCTCCGTAGCGTAATGGCTAAGACGCTGGACTCACGATACGGAGGTTCCGGGTTCGATTCCTAGTGAGGACACAAAAAATCTAAAGTGTTATTTCTAAAGCCTGGGTGTTTGTGACGTTGTTCACCTCTGTTATTGGGCCTCCTGGCCTATGGAGGTGGTTAAACAAATACTTTATATTTAGAAGACAATTTTGTACAAACGACAACGAATTATGCAGTTTTTTTATAACACCCATACAGTAAGAGATAACACACAGGCGCACAAAAAAACTAAAACAGAATAACCTTGACTTTAACAACTCCAACAATACGTGAAATGGGTTATAAATGAAACACCAAATAAATATATTTTTTCAAATGAAATATGTAAATGCCAAGTATGTTGTATGTAATAAAAAATAAATAAATGAATAAATGATATTTCGCAAATAAATGAGGCAACAGAAGCCGAATTAAGGCTTCACCTAAATTTAGGTGTTTTCAAAATTATATTCCGGATTTATTAAAAGCCACAAAGCCTTAAAAAATTTATCGTGTATACTTTAAGATATTTTCTAGGGAAAAACGTGATCAATTTTTGAAAAAAAGTGTATGAATTCTCCCAAAAAAATTAACGATAATTAAAGGTGGTATCAAAAACAAAAAAAAATAGTGCATAAAATTCCACTTCACAAAAAGGGAATTAAAGTGCCACTTTTTATTTTATTCATTTCCCTGCTAGTACTTTAAGAATAATATATTTGTCGCTGGCCGAATCAATTATAAGATATGCTATAACTTCTTGGGCTTTTTCGTGTGATTCCAATTTTAAATTCGTTCAAAATTTACAAAATTCGATGGTGGTCAAATTATTAATTAAAAAACATCTATACTATCAGAGACACGATGTTTCGATATCCTTATTATATAAGTCTGTAAATATTTTATCTGTTAAGGCGTTATTATGGTCCAAATTAATATCTCAGCACGCATCTCTCTCTGAGTATAAACACAGACCGGTACATGTTTACAATACTCGTTTTACGAGTGCTGAAGGATTAGTTCTCCCTAAATATAATAACAAGTATGGTAAGAGAACACTTCATTACAGTATACCAAAAATCTGTAACATGCTACCAAGAAGTATTAAAAAAATAATTAATTTTTTAAGCTTAAAAGAGAGAGACGCGTGCTGAGAACTTGGTTGCTAGAGCGCGAATTATTATATAGAGTTTTAGAATTTATTTTTATTTATATGTATTTTTTTTTTGTGCGCTAGGGTATGTATTGTGTAGTTTTATTTTTAGTTGAATTTGTATTTATGCACCTACTGACGAGTTGCAGTAGGCAACTCAGTAGGACATGTATTGTTTTCTTTTAGTAAAAAAAAAAATATTAAAAAAAATTGTCTTTAGTTTTCGTAAATAAAATTTATAAAACACATTTTGCTGCCTCATTTTGCGTGCGTCGCTAACTTGGTCCCATGTTATAAATATAGGGCAAACACGATTTTTTCTATCTTTGGTACGTTGGCGTTGGAATAAACATAAGTTATGAATTTCATTTCAAATTCAGGTGTAGAATAAAATATTCAAAAATTTTAGACTCATATCACAAGAATTATTGTTTTCAGATTTCGAACTTACTAGAATTTAAAAAAGCCAGTAATTCTAACAATCTGGATATTATAAGCTAAAATAGTCTTCTAATTAAGAAAGAGTAATAAAAAATAGTTTTATTAGAAATATCGTTAAACCCATGGGATTTCACGTGCACAATGCTAACGGGGATAATAATTTAAATTGATTAGATTCAGATATTTCTTTTGCAAGTGTATTTTCGGTTCGTTGGTTCCTTTGTTGGGATCAAACAGGCGAGTGTAGTGAATATCAGATGGATCTGTTAGTACTTTTAATTAAGTTTCTCAAACTAGCCTAAGCTTTAATCTGTAAACAATAAATGATTTTTGAAAAATAAGTCCTGTACCTATGTACGTACAATTAAAATATGCCTGCATACTACACATATTAAAACCTTACTCTGGAGAATAACATAGTTTGCTGGTTTGGGGTGTTTAGGTGCACAGAGAGAAATGAAAGAGTACTTACAGTTTTCAATGCACATTTATTACACAGAAGTTAATACCAGTTAATACAATTGAAAACTTAACTATTCAAAACTAAGATTGACACGAATTATGAAAATAGAAATGTACGAAATGAATTTTAAATGGAACGCAATTTGGCGGCAAGAAATTCGTACAAAAGTAACGTGGAGTCACGATGAAGGCTAAAATGATTCTCGTCGTTGTTCGGCAGCGTTCAGCGGAGGTCGGTAGATTTGCTTCGTCCCGCGACGCGCGCGTGACGTATTACTTCCGCCACACTAGTAACAACATACTGACTTTAATTTATTTTATATCTGCCAACATCATCGTCATCTTCCTATATGGAGCATACAAGTTCCATCACCTGGCCTATAGTCACCATCTTGTTTGGCTTCTTACTTCTTACACGAGAACGAGATCAATATCTCTTGATCAGTACCTGCATCATAAATTTTCTTTTGTATCCAGTCGGCGACGTGACCGAAGTATCTGAAAACACGTGGTTACACAGTAAAAGATAGACGCTGTTATATCTCCGATTCTTGGAGAATTGAAACATTTGTACCATGGGCTGTTCACGAAATTTGCAACATTCTGGGCCAGCAACACAGTTCATACGCATCTATTTATATGTATTTAGTCTCTCAAGTCTAGGTTTGTGCAGTGTATAAGAATATGGGTAAAAATATGCTTTGCACTGTTTGGTTCAATTGGTGGCATAACGTCTCTTTGCTGACCTTTTTAAAGCTTCTCCGTTGCAGTACGAGTCATGGTACCTTTCATCTTAATAACAAAGTCTCAATAATTCCTCATTTGTTTACAATAATTAAACCATAACCGTTTAATAATTAACCCAGCCAATGACAGGTCATAAGCCCTGTAAACGTCTAGATAACCCACATTCGCTTCCAGAGTTTCTCTGTCTCTGTTGGGATATCAATAATATCTGATATCAGCCCAGCATGGGTATAATCCAGTAATTTGTCTACAAGTATTTGTATACATTCAAAATGTTGTTAAAAAAATTACTGGTTAAAATATAAAGCAAACAAAAAATTGGAGAGACATCTTCAGGCGTCTTCTAGTAAGTAATGAAGTTCAGTAGAGCCTTACCTACACTAATAAAGATGGTTGCCAAAAAATGCTTAACAACCTTCTCAACAGATAACACCAGCATAGAAAATTTCGGTAATGCGGAATGACGTAGACGAGTTTATATATCAGTTCCAAAATTTGTCATATATATGGTTATCAGATGATGGGCGGAATGGGGTATGTTGTAGTACATCAAATGGCCACTTAATCCAGCCAATGACAGGTCATAAGCCATGTAAACGCCTTGATAACCCACATTCCAGAGTTTCTCTGTCTCTGTTGGGATATCAATAATATCTGATATCAGCCCAGCATGGGTATAATCCAGTAATTTGTCTACAAGTATTTGTATACATTCAAAATGTTGTTAAAAAAAATCATTCAACCTTTTATTTTACGCATCACGATTTGGGAACCTCTTATTACCTTTGTATGAAGCTCTATCAGAAGCGACTTCGTGTTGTTTTATATCCAGATCCTATTGTTTGATCCCCTATTGTGGTAAAACAAAATACACAGTTCAGGTGTGGTCGGTGGTGGTTTATATTGCACTCGGTCAGGATCCTAAACCTACAAAATATACGTAAATATTTACTTGTGAATTACCTTCCTAATATGCGAGTTTTCTCTTTGTCTTTGGCAGAGGGTTGCTGGGAAGGAATTAAATTTTATCCAATCCAAATAAGGTAATATCTGGTAATATGAAGTTTTGCGCTATTAACTCGGGAAGTTAAACTTTCTTTCAGCTCACTGTCTGCTTTACGTTGTAAAACTTTGCGTTTATATGTCTTCAGAAGCTTTTGTAAGCCGCTCAATAGTTTTGAGTGAGAAAGACAAATAATTTAAACGATAATTAAATATTAATTAACTTAATTAAAAAATTATAATAGTAAGTATTATACAATTCTTTAACTTTGAATGCATTGTTTAAAGAAACTTATTGCAAAAGGTGATTGAGATGATTAAAAACCACTAGTAGACAAGTAAATATAAAAAAGTTTCTATAAAGTAGGTTACATTTATTGCACTTTGTGGATAACTTTAGAATATAAGGGATAAATATTTGGATAACATTATTATAAAATTAACTCCTATTTCTGATCAATAATTACTTAGTCAAACTCACCTCTGTACTCCTAAAAAAGGAAAACCACTCACAAGATTAAACTTTAAATTTGTATAAACCTTTTTAAATTTTAGAAACATGTAATTAATTTCATGTAATAACAAAGTGAAATACAGATACTTATTCATAATATATTATTATATGTATGTTATCTTTCTACTTAATCCAAATAAATATACGGACAGTTTGTAGGTAGGGGTTTCCTATCATCCAACCAAATGAAAAATTCTTTCCCTGGGAAATATTTGCAAAGTATTTTGATAATAATAACAAATTTGCCTCTATCACGTCTGGATGGGACTGTTTAGTAGCATCTTGGCACACGAACGAAATATCTAACAGGTTTTCTCAAGGTATAAGCTTAACATTCACATATTTATTTACTTATTTGGTTGGTTGCCCAAGAAGATATATGTATGATGTATGTAATACGAAATAATATGGAATGAGTAGGTCTTTTTACAACCCGAAAACTGTTGAATCTAAATCATATTTGCAGTTTAATGTGTATGACTTTTGAATTTGAGTTAAATTTTTTTTTCTTGTAGAAGCTTTCAAAAGAGTGAAATTGCACAAATTCATATTAGAATTCAATTTCTGCATTTGTTATTACGTCTTCTTCTTTTTAAGAGCATACTCCACCACGTGGCTCGCGGCCACTTTCCATGCAAACGTATTCCTCGATTTTCTCCCAGAAATTTAACATAAGAGCAATGATTTTTTCAAGGTACATTGTAGATGTCGACCAGATGCGTGTTTGCATCGTCTTATTTATTTGATATTTTATTTGCTAGGTAAAATAAAAAAAAAAATATACCATTATTATTTTATTATATAGACAATTTATAAAGCGCGGTTTTTGCGAAAAATCGCCTCAAGAGCGCTGTACAGAAAGAGGCTAGATCTCAACTCGTCCTGCAGCTACCAAGAGCATAGACGGTTGGAGAATTTAAGCCCCTGATAAGAAATATAAAAATTTTTTTAATTATAAGTTATTTAAAAAATTTACCATAATGCTAGGTAATAAAAAGAACACAATACAGTGAAAATATTTCCGTTATGTAATTCAACATGCAAAATGATATAAAACAAATCGACTTTGTAATAGGTATTCTAAAAAAAAGTAATAATTATTAAATAATACAATGACAAGGAAAAAAAAGTATATAGCATGTACAAATATGTATATATGTAAAGTATATAATATGTAGTACCTATTATGAGTAAATATGACAAAAAAGTATGTTCGCCACGTCATCTTATTTTTGTAATATCTACATATTATGTTAATATTTTAATATTTTCAACTTTTTACTCTTTTGAACGTTGATGCCGCTTTAATGTAAAAAACACGTTTGAAGCGAAAATTGATGCCGCTTTAAGAACGTAAAAAACACGTAAAAGTACATTATAGCACCGAAAATTAAGTAATGGTGGATTTACACTTTTAAATTTAACGTTTTTTCTAGGACGTAAATTTTCAGATGGGATATTATCTACGTAGATATATAGATAGAGCTGCAGTCCTTGGTCACTAAGGTTTTCAATGTGTGCAAGGAGAGTGATTTGTTAATGAATGTGGAAAAGTCGAATGTGATGGTCTTTGAAAGAAATGTGAATATGACCTATGTAATATTATAGTAAATGGAGACAGATTGAAGCAGGTTGAAGAATTTGTATATTTGGGAAGTATGTTTACAAGAGACGGAAATGTGGATAAGGACATTGAGAGAAAGGTTAGTGCCGGAAACAGAGTTAATGGTGCCTTGAAATCGATAGTGGCAAATAAGAACGTATCGAAAGAAGCAAAATTGGCAGTACACAACGGAGTTCTGGTACCAATCCTTGAGTATGGTAGTGAAGCGTGGTGTTGGAATAAGAAGGATGAAAGTAGACTGAATGCGGTTGAAATGCGATCTTTGTGTGGTGAGACTATGTATGATAGGTGTACAAATGTCGAAATTAGAGCAGAGTGCAAGGCTGAGATAAGCATTATCGACAAAATTAAGTAAGGGCTTTTACGATGGTTTGGTCATGTGGAGCGAATGAGTGATGAAAGAACGACTAAAAGGACGTAGAAGCCGCGGAAGGCCGAGAAAGATATGGCTTGACCAAGTACGTCAAGTACTTGAAAGTGGTCATGTGAAAGGTCGGAATAATGTATGAATGTAGGAGAAGATGTATGAATGTAGAAGAAGCAAAGGAAGTCTGTCAGCACAGAGTGGTATGGCGTTCTATCCTCTCTGCCTACCCCTACGGGGAAATGGCGTGATGGTTAGTTAGTTAGTTAGATATATAGATACTTTTATTTAATGACTACGTCACTAAGATTGATGACCAGTTCCCGAGCAGTCAGGTCCACGTACAGCTTTGACGTAAACAGTGGACGTCCGCAGTGCATCAGGAACCTGATGTCCTTAAAAATAATCACCGGTTTAACTAACTAACCATCACGACATTAAATAATAATATCGATTTTCCTTTATTTCTTCTTTAGTTATTCGACCAATTACCTAAAACCATCGGCTTTTTCTACCAAGTTTTTCGAAGCAATTGTGATTATTTTGATTATATTTTTTTCTTGTTTTTAAAGAAAAACAAACATTTGATCACTTATGATATACTCAAATATTTAAATCTCGGGCTGCTTTCAAATAGCTGGAAAATAACTGTGCCAGAAAGCAGGAAACAAGTTGTGCTGGAGTGGGATTCGAACCTAGAGATACTAATCCGAAACCCCCGAATCTACCACAAGACCACAACCCGGTTCATTGATTGCTAGAAAATTCTCTATGTGCTCACCCCAGGTGAAGCTGGCACTGTTAAGGACGTATTGCACGCCCATGTACACTTGTGAATTATGGTGTCAATACTCAGCAGCAAGCTGGAGTGCAATTTAGGGGTCAGTATAATAACACCTTTAGAATACTGAACCGCTTACTAAGGTTCTGCAGTGTTCTGGTATGTTTGCTATCTCAGGAATAAAACTCCTTTGAAGCCACGGTGCGCTTTTAAAGTGGCCAACTTCAGGAGTCGGCTGTTTGGGTGCAGGAGTGGGATGGTCCAAGCCGCGCTGCTGTACGCGGACGGCCCACTCCTGAAACATTGGTCGAAAATTTCAAAGCGAAAATTTAAAATTTTCGACCACCTTGATCACATTATTATCTTTTTTATTTTATTTTTATTTTATATTATTTTTATTTTATATTATTTCATTTTATTTTGTTTAATTTTATTTAATTTTATTATGTACTGTATCAAAGATGATGCTAAATAAAAGGATTATTATTATTATTATTATATTTAAAAAGTTCGATCTCATTAAAAAATAATGAGACTTCTTCACAGTATAATATGGCAGTGACATTTAACTTAATCATAATTCCGATATAATCTTGCGCATATCAAATGACCCAAGTAAGGAGTTGAGATTTTTGAAGCAACAACTTCCAAAGAGAAAAGGTAAAGTTGAGAAAAGTACATGCCTTGGTAAAATATAAGAGTTGGCACTTCTTTGAAGCGAGAAGTTCCCGCAAGTTAAATTTTAAAAAGATAAATAGATATTTTAATATTCTGGGACATGTTTACATGTAGCGCGGGAAATATTCGAGTCATGATGGAAATCTGAGTGCCATCAATATTATGGAAATTCCCGGAAAGGTTTTTAAAAGCCTAAGTCTGCGTATTATAAGTCTCAATAAAACGTTATTTTCTAGTAATAACTAATTTGGTTTTGAATGTTGTTTATATAATGTACTAAATTAATATTTTGTCCAACAGCAATTTGTAAACGTAAATTTCACCACTTTTAGATTTTGCATTCCTTATCGACAATCCACTCAATTTGACTGTTAATATCGTAACAAATTAAAATCATCGTTCCATATATCTCGATTTAGAGAATACTGCCTTCGTAGTTCTGGTTTAAGCTACCAATGCATCTAGAACACCGGAAACCTTATCGAAAAACGTATCAAGTATTAGAACAAAAATGAACTTTGCTATTTATCATCATCATCATACCATATCCGCTCCCTATGTGGAGCATATGGAATTCACAAACTGCCTCCAGGCCAAGCGAACGGCTGCCAGCTCCCGTGCATCCTCCCAGTCAAGTCCACGTCCCGCAGCTCTGACGCAAACTGCCGAAGAATTGTCAACAGTGGACGACCAGGACGCCGAGAGCCTTGTAAAATAGGCAAGCATGGTTAAGGCTCTCGGGAGGCATACGTAGTATATGGCCTAGCCAGCCGAAACGCCCTCGCCGGATGACAGTAGATACCAAGGGTTGCTGTGTCCGTTGCCCTCAGCTCTGTGTTCCTTACAAAATCAAACCACCGCACACCTAAAATTCTTCTAAAACACCTATTCTCTGCACTCAGAAGTCTGCTATCTTGGGCCCTGGTTAGGTGCCACGATTCGCAGCCATAGAGGAGAACAGGTGTGATGCAGGAGTTATAAAGGCGGAATTTTGATTTGATCGAGTAAACATTCGATCTCCAGACTGCTTTCATACTGTTTCATACTCTGTTATTTAACTGTTTAAAAATGGTTCATTCTGATAACTAATAATTTTTTTGGGGAAACGATTACTCTTTTAGAAAAATAAATTAAAAATGGAATTGTCTATAACGGTTTCCTACAGTTATCAAAAAAGAAGTTAAATACGAAAATATAACGGGTTTTGCAAAGTTTTTCTAACAACTGTTGAGCATTACGATTTCCAAACGTCACCATGAATAATTCATGAGCTCAACCGTACCCTTCTAGCTGGAAGAAAGCGATTCAAATTTTAATATAACCGTTTCATTCGATATAGGTACGATACGAACATAATACATTTTTTGGATATTTTACCTTTAAATTTTAAATAAAATATTCAAATCGATATAATCTGCTTTTCACGCCGTGTTTATACATATATTAATATGGAATAATATTCCAGTGAAATAAAAATAAAACAATTGAAGCATCCCCGAGTATTAACTACGAAACCGGTTGGCAGTTTGTTTGAAAATATAAGTATATAGTTTTAAACAAATTGTTGGAAAACTACGAACTAAATAAATTGAATCCTTTAAACATTGACTTAACGAAATAATACGTTTATCATTTATAAGATAAAACAGTTTCCTACATTAAAGCTGAGACCTGAGACCAGCACTAGAAATATTACACACCAAAAGTTTTTTAAGGAATCTGTGAAATCCTTATCTTTCGCATTTTATATACTTACTAATTGACCATCACGCCGTTTCCCCGAAGAGGTAAGCAGAGAAAACGACACAGTACTCTGTCTTAGCACACTTCTTTTGCTTCGTCCACATTTATACATTGTTTAATGCACGCACGCCGATTTTGTTGTTTTTTTCCGGAGATAAAGTAGTTGTAAAATATAAATTTTATTATATATGTTTTATTATTCCGTAATAATTATAAAAACATAATTTTGCGGTCACATTGATTATACGACATATACGATACTTCTTGCTCATCTTAATTTTATTTGAGTGCATTACGTTTTTTAAAATAAATTGTTTTATTTATTACATTCCTCATTGGGGAAACCTGTGCAGAGGAAAGCATTTCACAAGTTAATGTTTTTTTAGTCTTTTTGGTTTGTCGACAATATTTACAAAAAATATAACAAATTACAATAACTTACATAGGTACTTAATTGATAAATGTCAAATTTAATTTTATTTATTTATTTATTTACGGACATGAAGTCCATATAACATGTTTATTAAATACATTAAAAAACAGTATCGGGAGGGTCAACCCAAAAGTTCTAAAGAAACGTTCATAAACATATTTAAAAAAGAAATTTATCCGGTTTTTAAATTGTCATCTTCTAGCTACTAAAGGGTTGACACTATTGTAGTCACCGTCAGCATGCTGGGACATGTTTTAAATGTATAACTGGAAATCTACCCCTTTCTGATTTTACGATGGTTTTCCTGCCTTAACCCTGTTTTATTTATTCACGAAGGAAATTAATTTTTAATTTTTCGTACTTCGTTGTTGACTTTTGACTTTTTTGTTTTTGTGTGTCCAAAAATACATACTTACATATTAAAATATATAATACCACTAAGCTTGAAAGGCAGAGAAATACAGCAAATGAATATCTGAAAAAAAAAGACGAACGTTTATTTATTTACTGACCCAATGGATCTAAAATCCTTCTGTGATGGGATAGGGTCTTAGCGCATTGCTTAGCTTATATAAAAAGTTATCTGGTGGACGTCTGATCAATTAAAACATTTTTGTTTTAAATGTTGCAAAGGTAAGTGGAAGATGAAGAGTTTTTGAGAATATTACATTTTGAAAACATGCACAATGTGTCTAAAAACGAGTTCCAGTATATTATTTTATCACGACTAGGGATAAGCAGATAATCGTATTTTTCTGTTTTTTATGTTGAACTGTAAAAAACAGTGATTAAATTAAAAGTATACCTACCGTATATTGTTATTATAGTTGTTTAGATATGGTTTCTTTGGTGATATAGCATTATACCTCGCAAAGTCTTTTAATCAAATATGTTCCCAGGACTTTTTCCTACATAAACTTTTATCTTCCTAGAAAAATCATTCATCGAATTTTTTCATAATATTTTTAATAAAATTATATTCAAAATTTTATAAAAAAAATAATTTTAATTACCAGTTTTTGCTATCTACATTGAAAATCGTCATTCACAAAACTAGAACTAATGACTATTGACACCAGTCTGTCACGTTGAAAATGCTGTTAAAAACTTCATAACTTATTCATAACGAATCAAAAATGCATCTCCGATGAAAAACCTCAAAAAATTTAGTAATATTATTTTAGGATATTCGATTTTTGCTGCATAATTTTTTATTATGTAGAGAATTTTAAGGGTGGTTTTGATTAACTATCTGAAAAAATTGCCAGCTAAACCTTGGTGGAATATTCGTTAATGAGGTGAAGGATTTCAGCGGCGTCTGTTGCAGCTAGCTGCCTCCGACATATACAAGAACAGGGAAGATTTATTATCATCCCCAGCACAAACGGCTGATGGTCTTCACCTTTGGAAATAAAAAATAAAACGTGTCCTGCCCCTGACTTGGCTAGAAAGAATCGATTTGGTTTTAAAATGAAATAAAATAAAAAAATAAGGGGTTAAAGT
This sequence comes from Micrasema minimum, assembly GCA_022494985.1. Taxonomy (NCBI): domain Eukaryota; kingdom Metazoa; phylum Arthropoda; class Insecta; order Trichoptera; family Brachycentridae; genus Micrasema; species Micrasema minimum. Next base: position 11,725 of record JAGVSP010005062.1, read on the forward strand.
AATAACAACACATTGGCTACCATGCATAGGTCGCGGGTTCGATTCCCGAGAGCCATAACCATGCTTGCCTATTTTCCAGGGAATCAGGTTTTCGGTGTCCTGGACGTCCACTGTTGACCACAATACAGTTACAGATTTATTTATATTTTTAATGTTATGCACACAGAGCTATGTATAATAAATTGACATAAATATTTCTAGGCAATACACATAACATAGCACCAATTCAGTGCACAGCACAATGTACAAAGTAAATTTCTGAGGTCACCAAGAGTGAGGAAACATGTAGCGAGTGAGGTGTTTAATTGAGCCATCGAAATCCTACAGTTTGTCATTATCATTATAATAATAACAACAATGGGTAATTTCTGTAGCGCCCTTTTTGTAAACTATTACCTCAAGGGCGCTTAATCACCGCTACCATCATTATCAAATTATGTTTGATGTTTAATTTTGATTTTAGGGATGTTGACACTTTTCTGAAGAGCGGGATTGAAGGTATATACAAACCCTTAAAATGACCGACGAAAAATTCTATGCGTTACAAATCTGAAAATAGAGTATCTATTGTGTATTTTTTGTATCATATTTCTTGCGGGAAAGAAATATGTTGGCGTTTGCACGTTTTTATAAATCATAATGGCAACATAATATTAACAGCTTCGGAAAATGGTGCCACGTTGTAATTATTTTGAAATATGGTTTCCATTATTTGTAGCTGAAACGTTTCCTTTATATGGGACAGTTGTACGTTGTACAGCACATACGTTAAAATTTGTAACTTGTGTAAAATGAGGAAATCCACTGACACCCTGAATTGAATTTTAAAAATGCTTTCGTGTAGACGCGAAAATTTAAAAATTTGGAAGTCGGATTAAATATCTCAATAATTTACCCAAAAATAAATAAAAAGTGTTGAAAATAGCATTAATTTCAAAATCTTAAACAATGACGTTACTCCTTGTATCTAAGTGTAGTGTTTTCCGTTTCCGTTTTTAAAGATGGCCGCCATTCACTCTCCCTAGAACAGCTGTTGACAGTTTAAGTTACGGTTGGCTGGAGAAATCGTTTGCATAGATTTTTGACAGTTTTGTTATTGGCTGAAGAAATATGTTAGCCGTGCCATGCCGTTAGCCGTTAGCCCGTTTTATGACGTCACTCCTGTAAAAATTACGCACTTGGTACATAGTAGTATTTTGGCGCGGTATTTGAAATGTGCTACTTTAAAAAATCGTATCTTCATCAATAACTTAAAAAAAAATATAATATTTTTTTTTTTTGCTTAGTGAAATAGTACGTTTATAGACAAAAAAATACTTTAGAAAACAGTGGATTCCCTCATTACACAGAAAAAGAAGATTCATAATAGTTTGAGTTAATGGAAAACGATACTTAGGCAACAAAATTACTATGTTTTAATAATGTTCACTGCAAGAAAATTTTGAAAGCGAAAAT
>JAGVSP010005063.1:0-13398 GCA_022494985.1 Micrasema minimum
ATTGGTACATGTGTTACATGAGGGCAATATAATCAGCCTTATGCGTCAGTCACTCTATGTTATAATTTTTATATTGACTTCGACGAGAATAGAACCCGCAACCTCCTCCATGGTAGTCCAACGTACTATCCATTATACCATCTGTGTTCTCTTCTGTGTTCCTTTTTTTTCGAATAGTCAGTATTGTTTTGGTGAGCCAATACTCTCTAACTAACTAACTAACTAACCATCACGCCATTTCCCCGTAGGGGTAGGCAGAGAGGATAGAACGCCATACCACTCTGTCCTGACAGACTTCCTTTGCTTCCTTTATATTCACACATCTTCTCATGCACATACGCCGATTATTCCGACTTTTCACATGGCAACTTTTAAGTAGTCGACGTGGTCAAGCCATGTCTTTCTCGGCCTTCCGCGGCTTCTACATCCAGGCACACTTGCATTTAAACTTATTTCAGCCGTTCTTTCATCACTAATCCGCTCCACATGACCAAACCATCGTAAAAGCCCTTTCTTAATTTTGTCGATAATGCTTATCTCAGCCTTGCACTCTGCTCTAATTTCGACATTTGTACACCTATCATATATAGTCTTACCACACATTCGCCTGAGAGATCGCATTTCAACAGCATTCAGTCTACTTTCATCTTTATTTTTCCAACACTACGCTTCACTACCATATACTCTCTGTATTTCTAAATAATGTATTTTTCTCTCGCCTGTGGCATTTTCGCAAGTGAGAAGACAATTTACCCACAGTAAAAAGTTCTCTGGACATTCCGTTAGTTTTCCTCTCCACTGCTAATTAAAATTCTACTACAGTGCCTGTCAATCCCCACCCACTGCCAACCCCCGTCCCCAACTCATTCACACAAGCAATATAGGAACAGCCATCCCTAAAGACATGGAAATAATGGAAAAACTTTATGGGAAAAATCGTCGGAATAAATTTTTGTTGTATCTCATTTTGAATGAATGTATATAATATAACAACATTTTGAATGTATACAAATACTTGTAGACAAATTACTGGATTATACCCATGCTGGGCTGATATCAGATATTATTGATATCCCAACAGAGACAGAGAAACTCTGGATGCGAATGTGGGATTGCCAAAAAATACTTAACAATCTTCTCAACAGATGACACAAGCATAGAATATTTCGGTAATGCGGAACGACGTAGACGAGTTCAATATATTTCGGTTCCAAAATTTGTGTCATATATATCAGATGATGGGCGGAATGGGGAATGTTATAGTACATCAAGTGGCCACTTAACCCAGCCAATGACAGGTCATAAGCCCTGTAAACGCCTAGATAACCCAGACTCGCTTCCAGAGTTTCTCTGTCTCTGTTGGCATATCAATAATATCTGGTATTTAATATAAATATGAGACAACAAAAACGTATGACTTTTTTTTAATGTCAAATTTTAACATGTTTTATTTAACGGTATTTTCTCAACCGAACCAAAAAGTTACTTTGCACTTTGACGTTAGCGTTTTATAATGTAAATATTAAATATATTTATAAAGTAACGTATAGACTATAGACGCTAAAATAATAAGGTTTTTTTGTCATTAAGCCCAGAAAAGTTTGAGGATAGCAGCTATCAGATTGAAAAACTAAACAATTACAAGTAATTGAGAAATCTAATTAAAGACATTAGTTTATTATTGTTAGGGGTGCTGGTACCTAATATTTTGTCTTTTGATTTGAGTTTTATTAGTATTTAGAATATTTGCGTTTTAAAGGTAGTTTCAAAAAACTTTAGACTGGGTCTGTTTATTTTATTTATTTATTTGAAACTGCACGTACATAGCAAGTGTACAAGGGCGAACTTATTGTTTTTAAGCAATATCTTTCAACCAACCAAAAAAGAAACCTACTAGATGTCCTTACATTAATGTATATAAATGAAGATCCATAGAATTTTTAAAGCTTAATTTAGCTAAATTGTGTTATAGAAGTTTTAATACCAAAAAATAGGCTGATCAATGTTATATGTTACACGAAGCGAATAATTATTCCATTACTCTAAAAGATAATGATATTGTAACATCAAAATAATTGTATGTATCAATCATCAAAGTGATATTTAATGACAAAATAATTGCTTAATCTTGTACCTACATATTGTAAGCTAAATATATTTCCGACGAATTCCATTAGATCTAAATTAAATCTTATGTTCAGTAGGTATAACTAAGTGTAATATATTTATAAATATGAATTGTGCTTATCTGATAGGACCAGGAATGTAATATTTGATAGGGTGGTATGTGAGATTAAAGGGTGCATTTCAATTATCAAGTGGTTGTGACTTGATATTAAAACGTTTATTTTTTTTTTAATATATATTAAGATACTTACAAAGGAAAGTAATATTTATAAAGGTATAATTTTGAAATCTGATATCGCCACTTTAATACAACAACTAGTATTTTCGGCTTAACTAACTGACTAACTAACCGTTACGCCATTTCCCCGGAGAGGTAGGCAGAGAGGATAGAACGCCACACCACTCTGTCCTGGCATACTTCTCTTGCTTCCTCCATTCATTCATACATCTTCTCATGCACGCACGTCGATTATTACAATTAATATTTATTTTATTTTAATTAAGAAAATTATTTGTCCCATTATTACTACCGCCCACCTCTAACCTACTTGAAATTAGTTTCAAAATGTATGCATGTGAAATATTACAAAATTTACCATTTACCTATAAGAAAAAACACATAAAAAAATTGCAGAATGGTTATAAATGTAGAGGACTCAAGAACGTCCCTTTTTTGCTACCCTCAAAAGTTCCGTGTTCATATTTTAAAAGTTTCTAACAATAGTAACATCATTGCTTTATTTTACATACGTTCATATATCTAAAAATAAGTGCTAAACAAGATCCAAATTCGGAATGATTAATGAATGTTAAATAAAAGCCCATTTAATGATCTTATAATGGTAAATACAATGGTAGGTTATGTACATATTAACATACATACTTTCAAAGAAGAAAAAAACTCCTTTTTAACAATACTTCAAAGCACTTAAGATAATAGATTTATTTTGGTCAATCCAACAATGCCAATAATATTAGAATTTTTGCGAAAGTTTTCACATACGAGTTGTTTGAAAAGAAAAACGCCGAAAGAATTTTTATATTGGATTTTAGGCCGGCAATGTTAGAAACTTTACTCACAGAATACTAATTATTTGCGGTCCGAGGGGAAGCTTTTACGTAGTTGACAGGACGAAGGATTATCAGAAATACTTTTCTCATATTAATGTATTAATGCCACGAGGTCATCGACATCGATAATTGTTTTTTTACGAACGAATATAAGAAAGTACCTACTACCTTTCTATTGTATATAAGTGCTTTAATAAATAATTGTGTAAAATACACCATTTTTATTTTTCAAAAATTATGCATGATTACTCACAACAAGTCACGCTTGTTAAAAGTACATTTACTGTAAATATTATTATTTTAAGTTGTTAAAAATGGTAAATTCATGTTTACAAGAGTGATGTGTAAAAATTTCTTAAAAATTTTAGGCATGCTATTTTTACACACATATAATGGATAATTTATAAAGCGCCGTTTTCGTATAAATATATATATATTATGTATACAGATTACTCAATATGGCATATATATCAATAGCGTATTGAGTAATTTTCGGTCACTTTTTTTTCGGAATTTTTGGAAGTGTGACTGAAAAAAATAGATCCATATGTAAAACACACAAAACGAATGATTTTATAAATCACCGCTATGAATTTTCAACTGTAGATTAATAAATGCGCTTGCATATTTCTTATATAAAATACACGCAGATTTATTTAAGATCTTAGTGTTAAAATCTTAAAAACTTTAGGGATTGCCTAAATTGGATGCAATGCTCACTTATTTGTTCTAACAGACTTCAAAGCCTTCCTGATTGAAAAGTTTTCAGCATTTTCCAAAGTAAATAAGATTGATTGATGGATTAGTCATGACTCCTTTGAACGAACATTTGCAGTTTCTTCAATATCTAAAGAGAGCTTTCAACTCCAGAAACGAGCTTAGCAAGCGGTGAAATCACTCTAGCGTCTAATTCTGCTGCTGTGAAAATAGGATAATTTTTCCTTAAAAACCTACAAAGTTTAATTTTAAAATTAATTAAATGCAAAGCGTAAACACGAATATATTTATAAACTAAAAGCTTCTCTTTTACGATGATTAGTAAAACACTATTCGGATATAAGAAATCGGAGACATCTTAAAATACATTTATACACAAAAAATAATAATATTAATCGAATGTGTCATAAATTAATTGCATATTTATGGTCCAGGACAAATTTACCTATTCAAATTGTATTTTGGTTGAATTAGTAAAATTTTTATGGTAATGTTCTGAAACGTAAAATATGGGAATTTTTGTACCTACTTTCATTTACTTTAACATTGTATTAATAAATTAGCAGAATAAACAAGCATTTTAAAGAATACGTTTATTTTATCAGTGTAGGCTTTTTGAAGACTTAAGTAGGTTAACAAAAGCATAAATAAAATATTGAAAAACATCTTAAGAAAAAGAACGACATTTTGAAAAGTATTATGTTATGAAACAAACTCACATTTCCTATGTTAGAAAAAACAAAGCTCATGATAAAAACATCAAATTTGAGGTACCTGTCAAGAGAAAGGTATCTTTTTACTGAGAAACATGCTTCTTTTCATTTCTTTTATATGTTTAATTTTCTTTCAAACCTCAAAAGAGGTTGGAGGAGTATGGATATTGTATACGGGTTTATTTCTTGCCTTCTTTTATATTTTAGCAAGGGGAGTATTGAGGGCAAAGCGGATATCAGAACTAAGAGAAATAAACAAAGCAAGCAACACAATATTGTACGGAGTACTCAATAGGAACACGATGTAATGTGCGTATGTGGGAAAGAGAAGTAAGCAGGGGATTTTAACGGACAATCATAAATAAAATGAGATTATAGGTAAATGAACTGGGTTGTAGTCTAGTGGTTCAAATCTCCTCCGGGTTGGAATCTCCTGGCTCGAATCCTATTCTAGCACAATTTGTTCCCTGCTTTCTGACACAAAAATTTTCGGCTATTTGAATGCAACCCCAAAATTTAAATATTTGAGTATATCGTATGAACTCAAATGTTTCATTTTCATTTTTAAAAAGTAACGTAAACATTAATTGTCCGCCTCGTGGCATAGCGGTAGCGCGTTTAGCTGCCATGCATAAGGTCGTGGGTTCGATTCACGATAGGGGTCAGTATCAAGTATATTTATTTACATATGATTTTCATACTAATATTTCATGTGTGATTCTTTGAATAATTTTAGTTTATACTCGATTGTTAATTTGTTTTTAAATGTTTCCTGTATGTCACTACAATTATTACTAGAAATGTAACGTAAAAACTAGCGAAGTGTATCAGGATAGAGTAATGGGCTATTCTATCATCTCTGTCTACCCTTTTGGAGAAATGGCTTGATGGTTAGTTAGAAATTTAGTTAAAAAATTATGTACGAAAAGAAAAAAAAAGAAAAATGGCGTGATTTTGTTATCACTGTGATATATATATTATTCCTTGAAAAATGAAAAAACATTTCTCATACGAATTTTGTAATTTTCTCTCCAAAAAAGAACGAAATTGCGAATTTTAATTTGAGCCGCGAGTCAGATGTTTCCTGGTTTGTTTCTTATGTAAACACACTCGTTTTGAAAAACGTAGTTCCTTACAAAAAGTATGTTAACTTTTATCAATAAAAGTTCATTTAAGTAAGTAAAATTAAGTCTAATTACAAGTCTAAGTACAGAGCAAAAAAGGTAACATTCTGTTGCTAATTTTCATTAAAAATTAATAAATTTATTATAATCCTTAGACAAAGCAGTACATGTATTGTCCGCCTCGTAGCATAATGGTAGCGCATTTGGCTACCGTGCATCGCGGGTTCGATTAATTTTTATTCACTCTCTGTGGGTTCTTCTTCACAGCCTTGGTGTTTGGAGGAAAATGTGGGGTTTGAATCAAGTTTAAAAGTAATACAATACTTTTTATAATCTTGTCATGTAGATTTTTAGTGATGAAATTTTCTGTGAAGTCTAAAAATAAGTGAAAAGAAAATTACGCCACACCACTCTGTCCTGGCATACTTCTCTTGCTTCCTCCACTTTCATACATCTTCTCATGCACGCACGTCGATTATTCCGACTTCTTACATGCCCACTTTCAAGCACTTGTTTTACTTGATCATGCCATGTCTTTCTCGGCCTTCCTCGACTTCTATATCCAGGCACAGTCGCATCTTATATTTTTTTAGCCGTTCTTTCATCATCCATTCGCTCTACATGACCGAACCAACGTAAAAGACCTTTCTTAATTTTGTCGATAATGCTTATCTCAGCCTTGCATTCTGCTCTAATTTCAACAGTAGTGCACCTATCATACATAGTTTTGCCACACATTCGCCTGAGAGATCGCATTTAATTAAAATTATCTAAAAAAATACAGGATGCGACGTTTTACTTTATATCCGATGCAAGATTGGCCGTAGGGTGAATGTCTGGTGTGGGAACAAGAAACAATCCATTAGGGGGGAGGCCAATGAATAGAAAGATGCGGAGAATGGGTGTGGGGTAGAAAGGGCGCACCGCTCTTGTGGTCACTCTTTTTGTTCCTTGCCACGAGGACCGTCGTATTTGTTCAATGTTAATGGCTGCATTAATCACGCGGCTTGAAATATAGGTGCGCCTGATACTATTATGTTTTTGTACGTGTGATCTGAAGTGCACTGGGATTTCAAGTACTTAGGCAAGTAATTATAACTTAAAACACCTGGGCAACAACGATTGGAAATGAGATTTTAGATTTGCCTTAATTTGACATAAAAGCATAACCGTATTTTGTTAATCATAAATCCCATGTGAAATTGATCACATTTTGAAATAAAAAAAAAAAAAAAAAATTAAATAAAGACCACTTATTAACTGTTTATAAGAAACATTGAAGAAGGCAACGTGTTTCCGAAACCAGTTGGTAAAAAAAAAATGTATATAATATATTATATGATGATGATGATATATAAGTGGTTCGAAAAACGTGTTTTTTATCATTATTTTTATAATGTGATCCACAAAGTTAGTGCCACAATAATTGAAGAAGAAAAAATGTAAAAACAAAATATTTTAGAAAACATAGTGTGCCGTGCAAAGTTTTTGATTTTTCTCAGAATGCGTAATTGCCTTAGTCTGCTCAAGTCACAGGTTACAATATAGTCTTCCGCTAGGAGCTTAGGTTAGATAGTATATAAGATTGTAAAGCGTTCTTGAGTTAATTTTAACAAAAATGGCGCTATATACGTTAGCCGATTATTAATATTATTTTTATTTATTTACTACCCCTTACGCTTCCAGTCCAAGAACAACAAAAAAAACTATCAATTACAAAAATTAAACGAGTTAAAAAATACATTACGTCTCTGACTTCAAACTATGCTCATATCTATGTATACCATGCTCACATAGTATTATTTATTCTTGTATTCCTATATTAATATGGACAAGAACAACACAATTGTGAATCAATTTTATAGGGAGAATATTGAATCATTTCTATAACACGAAATATCTGCAAACACTGCAGTTTACAATTTAACCACATAAGTTTTCCCTATTTTCTGAGAATACTTGAATTTTATGACTTTAAAATCTATCTACACCCTTTACGAGCAGATAAAAGAATGTAAATACACGTGTACTCTACTTTTCCAATAACAATGATGTGTTTACTGTTTACATAAAAATATTAGCCAAATATTCATGTCGGGGAAATGACTCTGTAAAATTGTATCGCCAAAAACCACTTACAGACACGTGTGGGTGAATAAGAATCATCGAATTATGGAACACATTCGTATGAAACTTGACTCCTTGAAATAGGGTTTGCCTTCCATTATCCGAAGAGCCTTTTTTTAGGCGAATTGTATTAAATTTATAGACCGTAATGGAAATATAGGCTTTTCGAAGGCAACTGAATTAAATGAATATATTTGAAGGATTATTCATAACACTGGCAGTGTTATATATAAGTAATATATCATAAATACATACGAGTTTTTACATAATAAAAGTAACGAAAATCTAGACATTCATTACTGTACGGATGATTTATAGGAACCGCACGTTTTTGAAATGGACTGTACTCGATCGGAAAGAGTGGAAGGCTTAAAACACACGGTTGCAAAAATGACGAAACTGCAACTGTAAGTTTCTTTTGAGTTTCATTTGAGTTTATGTTATGTAGTCCTATAGGAAACCACACAAGACGCAAAATATTTGAAACCCGTTTGAAACGCATAGTCGGGTTCCAAATATGTTGCGTCGTGTGTGGTTTTCTATAAGACTATACAGGGCGTCCCAAACTTATGGGACATGAAGGGAAGTACCTTAAATATCGTAGATAGCGTATTTTGCTGAAAAGAAGACTTTATGTTACTTTTAAAAGTTAGTAATTCTGCATTCATAGATTTTCTAAAAATTACTTGCTTCGTCTGGGAATCGAACCGACTTAAATGTCAAAAAAAAATCACCCTACTTTTATGATGCCAATCGAAAGAATAGCAAAAAAAATAATAACTTTGTTTAAGTAACATAGTATTTTTAAAAAAAGGAAGAACATGAAATTAATCATTTTAATCAAATTAAAAACATACATTAAAGTGCCGTAGTCAATTAAGTAAGTATTTTTGTAAATTAATTTACTAAATGCTCAAAATGTGATCCCTCTTGTCTTACGCAAATCGTCTGACTCAATCATTTTACGTTGTTCCTTTCTTTTAAAATACTATGTTACTTAAGCAAAGTTATTATTTTTTAGCTATTCTTTCGATTGGCATCATAAAAGTAGGGTGATTTTTTTTTGACATTTAAGTCGGTTCGATTCCCAGACGAAGCAAGTAATTTTTAGAAAATCTATGAATGCAGAATTACTAACTTTTAAAAGTAACATAAAGTCTTCTTTCGGCAAAATAAACTATCTACGATATTTAAGGTACTTCCCCTTCATGTCCCATAAGTTTGGGACGCCCTGTATATGACATAAACTCAAATAAAACTCAAAAGTAACTAAGAGTTGCAGTTTCATCATTTTTGCGTTTTACCGTGTGTTTTGGGCCGTAGAGGGAAGGTAGAGTAGTCATTTTCCTCGGCATAGCATACCATTTACCATTTCCTTACCATTAAACTCATAAACCTATATGTTAAATAGTGAGTCTGTTATAACAATACACGGGATCTTTCGTCACCATTTCAATATCGGAACAGTACAGAGCAACAGGGAATATCATGAGGAAGAAGCCCCGAAGACTTGCATGGACTGTGAGGACGCCTAAAAACATTGGCAGAGTGAGATAGGCATTTGAAGCCTCACTCGATTGTAGCTCTATGTTTCCTACTCACATAACTATAAACAGCAAAAAAAAATAAAGGACACCTCTACATTTTAATTTCATCCATTTTCTTCTTCACCCCAAAACTGAATGACTTTTCCCCAACCCTACCCCTGCCCCTAGCCACTACCTTCGCCCCCACAATTCACCATCCCCTAAGTCTATTCGTTCCTTTTGAGTAGAACTACAGAAGAATTTCATTTGACCAACGATTATTCCTCCCTTGATCTGTACAGCAATACCCCATTTCGATTTATCTTCCTTAGGAACTGTTTTATAGCCTTTTTAAAGTACCTTAATGATTATTTCACATTGGTATCCAAAAATAGTTTCGTCGGTATAAAAAAAAAACCAGAATATAACTTATTTATTTTTTTAAAATTTACCACGTCTTCAACCTACTTATTTTTTATTTATTTATTTGGGAACTTAATAGCAATTTAAATATTAGATTAATAAGAGTTAACACATTATAAATTTAATGAAAAAGATCCTTCAGTAAAGAAAAGTTGATGATTAGTGAATAATTGTAATGAAAACTAAAATTGACAACAATATTTTACAATTTTGGACTAAAAATATACAGTGCAGTCTTTAAAGTTTAAAATAACTTTTCTTTTATGTAGGTCTAACTACAGTAGATAATGCACCTCGCTAATAAGACAATCTCTAACTGATGCATATCAATCTGCCAATAGGATCATCATCTTATATTTGCTTGAGAAATAATTGATGTCAATCTAAGCACATAAAAGGAGGAGTTTCAAAATTCCGACGAAAATAAAAGTTACGCTTGGAATTTTGGACGGATTAATTCACAAATCTAAATAACTTAAAAAATATAACACAAAATTTTCTGAAAAGTCTGATTACATGCAGAGCACCGTGTGCATTTTTGAGAAATTGAATTGAACTAGTTCAATATCGCCAAGTGACGTCACAGCCGGTAAACCTTTTGCCGGCCTCCGCCCATCACCAGATGCCAACCGACGGCAACCCAATGCCAACCGATACCATCATAATGCCAAACCAATACCATCAGATGCCGAGCCGATTCCTCCCCAAGTGAAACACATTACCGTGGCCCAGTGGATGCAATGCAATCATCTGTATTTAGGGTTGGCAACTATTCCCCGTCAATCTTTAAATATTTATTTTACGATGAAAACATCTTTAGTGCTCCAATTTATCTATTTTCAATTTATGTTTTTCCAAATCAGCTATTTGCAAAAATTTTAAGGTCGCCTTCCCTTTCAAATGAAGTTTTGAACGTAAGCCTTTTTCATCAATTAATTAGAAGAATATTAAATGATTTGCTCTTTCTGTTTCAAAGTATTAAAATCTTTGTTTGATTGTTGTCAACTAACAAATTTAATTAGTATACGAGTGCCTGGTCGAGTTACCCGTAGTAATGCACTATTTTACTGTAGCCAATCATCGACCAATTACAGTGCAAACTCACCTATATGACGAATGCACGCACTGGCTAGCAAGTATACTAATGATTTTTATGTTTTCAACACTAACCTAGTGCATTTTAGGAAACAGTGTCTGGATGCCATCTCTGGCGGTAATGAATAGCTACCTACTGTGTTATCATTTAAAAATGTCTATGTAAAAGCCCTATGGGCGTAAAAACAATAAAATAAATAAATAAATAATTGCAGAAAACAAAATCCCGTCTCTTTAACTCCTGCATTGTGCCGTTGCTCCTTTATGGATGTGAATCCTGGCACCTCACCAAAAGCTCAGAATGCTCGCTTGTTGAGTTTTGAGAAGAAGTGTCTTAGAAGAATACTAGGCATTGGGTGGTTTGACTTCAAAACCAATACAGAAGTTCGGAAACAGACGCAACAACCTCCAATAACTGGAGTCGTAAAGTCGCTGCGGTGGACCTGGCTTGGGCATGTACTCCGGATGCCTCGGGAGAGCCTGAACCCGAGCTGCCTCTTCTTTACGCCTGCGCGGGATCCCGCCGCCGTGGCCGACCGTCGATGGCTATCTTACGGATGTATTCGGCGGAGCTGGCGAAAGGATCTCCTGGAGGGATCAAGTGATGTCCACATGCTCCACATAGGAGTGAACGTAAAGAAAGAAGAAGAAGAAGATTTGAGAAAACTTTCTCAGTGAAAATATAACACTTAACCCAGCCAATTACAAGTCATGTGCCCTGTAAACTCCTAGGTATGTATATTGAATATTCTAAATTTTTTCTAAAATACACAATTTACATATACACAAATTAGGCGGAAATCCTATAAAGTGTTGGACTTTCCTACATTTAATCAATAGCGTAAATTGTACATAATATTACTCAATATCCTTGATTTAAATCCTAAAATATAAACTTACGAAATAGTACGAATCCTTCTTCAAAGCTTTTGACAAAGTATTTTGGGATCCAAGGCTATCTATTTCTGGATATTCCTAGCCAATCCGTGACGTCTCACAACCCTATCATAGTGGGTACTTAGAAACTCACCCTCGTGGTTGCTTGCAGTACTGCGCTGGTGGATCGTGGGTGGAAAGTGGGTGGGTGGGTTTATCGATCCTGCGTTCAGCGCTTCCCCAATACAAGGGAGACTATATTGGGTAACATTATTTATAATTAGGAAACTGCTGTCAAATAAAACCGGAATAAAATATTAAGGTAAGGGAAACCAGATCAGGGAAGTGTCAGAACTCTGGTAATTTGGTGCAACTTTTCAATACATGTACTGAATCAATAATTATTTGATTATTTTGGTAGCAAATTATCTACGGTAAAACGGTTTTGAATTCAAATGTTCTGTGGTTTAGTGGTTAAGTGGTTACCTCGGGATCAAACCCGGGATGATCGGTTTCCTACCCTATGCTTGATTAAAACTTTTCAAAAGGTTATGGGTACTTACCTAATAAATTCAAAATAGCTACAAGGTAACCATATATAAGGTAAACTTAGTAGCGTAAATATTTAAATACTTTATTTATTAAAAAGTTATAATATTATGGAAGTCCACATATTTCAAATAAAACAGTTTACTGAATATAACCCAAAAACAAACATGTATTATCAAGAAAAAACAATTACTCATTTAAATTTAAAAAAACAAAGAAAACGATATAGTATACGCCTCTTCGTGAAGTGATGGCATGTTGGGCGGTCATGCACGAGTCGCAGGTTTGGTTTCCAGCGAGTCAAATTATTTTTTAAATTAAAACTTAAGTTTTCAAATCAATATTTTAACCTGATTTTTTTACCTTCATGTAATAAATTAACAAGACACACTGTACTTGGTGTCCCAACGCTAAGCCCTATGCACCAATGTTAGTTGATAAGAGCGGATAAAAAAAATATCGCAAATACTGTATGCATAAGGAGAAAGTATAAACATTAATTTGATTTTCTTTTAAATCGATGTAAAATTAATAATTTCAACAAGTGTGACGAAATTTAATATGCTTAATTTACAATTTTCACATTGCATATTCTCTTATTGAATAAATTATGTATGTGTCACAGCAGTGACCAGATAAAATGTCCACCCAGCCGGGGTACAGCTCAAACCTTTTCACCGTAGGTATATTGGCTACAAAACGAATGCAATCGGAATGCAATTGGGGTCGGAAGGATTCCAATACTTAGAACGGGAATCCGCTGAAATGGGAATTTCAACATTCCTGCTTTAATCACGCCACTAAAAAGTTGAATGGGATATGATGAAACCACCTGATGCTGGCTTCGGATGATGAAGTATAAAACTAGGTCGCGTATTCTGAAAGCCTTCGTCTAATATTTCAGGATGTACTCGCCTATGTATAATGATAGCGGACCCCGAAAAGATCGCTTTATGTATCATTTATATAGCAGCGGCGACTTTATTAGAAAAAGCCTTGGGCTTCCTTCTTTTATGCCCTCATTTCTTTTTTACCGGCATATTTGGACGG
>JAGVSP010005064.1:0-13093 GCA_022494985.1 Micrasema minimum
ATATAAATTAAATTCATGTAATGAAAAAACGGCTGCACAATAAACTTAAATGCTTGAAGTTCTGCTCCTTGGCTTTCTTACTTAGTATTATTTTGCAGAACATATCGACTTTTTATTTAAGGTTTTTTGTATGTTTCTCCTCTTGATTATTGGGCTTCCTAGCATGAAGAAATGGGTGAAATAATTAAATAATATTTAATATGGGTTATTAGTTGGTACTATTACCGGACATATGAGGTGAAACTAAATTAGATTATATTGCAATCAAAGTTGTGAAAATGTAAAATATATTTTGCTTATTGCTTGATAAAAGTTTTTGTGACAACTTAAGTTTCGTGAAAAATAAAACAACTTAAAAAAACAAAGCAATCGATTCATTTATTTCATAAACATATTGATTCATTTATTTTTTTAACCAACAGGCCGGGGGCCCAGCAACAGATAGAAGAAGAAAAAAACTGACTAAAACTGAAATTACTTTGGATTTTAGCGATGTCATCGAAAATCGAACCAAACTTGCATATTAAGAGGAAAGCGTCTGTCTAAAACATTACCCTACGGAGTCCACCCATATATTTACATGTAAACTATCTGTTAATAATATTACTCAAATTTTCAGAATTAATCTTTCCAACTCACCTTTAATTTTCCGCTAAAAAAATATGTGTAAGGGCAGACAAATAAAAAAATTCATATTCAAATTCTCTGGACCAATTAAAAATACGCTTTTTCAGCTATAAATTTAGAATTTTCCCGCTCTTTTGCACGCCGAATATAACAGGATGCTGGTGTTGCCAGAGACGATATTTCCTAGCAGGTAGGTACAAAGAGTTACCTCCTCAATCATTTTTGTTCATTCGAGTGTGGCCAGGACATGATTGAGTGTCCTTCGTGTATAAAATAACCGATTTTATTTTGAACTTTGCCAGGAAAAAGAGTTTGTCTCCCGGGAAATTCGATTTTTTTTTGTATTTATGGAACAATTATTTGTATTTGGAAAAAGAGTTCATTTTTTGTTCATATGCATACTCATCGTGTTCAAGCGGAAATTCTTTATTATTAATTTCCACTTTGACAAGGCAATTTACCTATGGCCACCTGAAAAACGTAAATAATACTTGTATATCACTATTTATTTATTCTTTTAAATCAATAAAACCCATAAAAAACGCATAATAATTTGTGAACATCTAATAAACTCGTGTGTGGTAAAAATTACCAAGTGTTTTAGTTGTTTAATAAATCTAAGCGATTCAAATTTATGAGTTCATGTACCTACAAAAAAACATAAAATCCATCTATTTATATTTTTTATAAATTTGACAAATATGAAATTTGCTATTTTTGTTTTCTATTTCTAAGTTGGTGGATAAAGAGATTATTTAAACTTTCAAAATGGTGTACCCTGTTCCAAAATAATAAACATAAATTCCGCATAAAACAAGGAAACAATCGGAACCTAAGCCTTTGGGGTTTAACGCATTTATTCTGATCCTGGCAATCTTCGAAAAACTTTGTTAATCCGCAGTAGGAGGGCGGATTACTTGGCGCCGAATTTTCGCCAATTTCGAAGAAAAAACAAGAAAAAATGGTAAGAAAGTGCCCACAGTTACCTAAAACCAAATAGCTGGAGCGATCACTTGATAAATACAAAAGTACCTTTGCCCTAAAATAGATTTTAAAATGATAAGCTCTTGAATAAATGACATTTTTAACAGATTTCTGTCTCTCTGAAATATAAAATGACCATATCTGACGTCACGCAGTGCGTAGTGAGAGAGAGAAAGCGCTTTACTTCGAGCGTGTCTGTCCTTTTCTTTCTGCCACAATCGAAACACGCGTACGTGTCATACTAGTGTGAACATGGCGGTTTTGGGTAAGCGAAATTTGTACAAACAATTCTAAATTAAAATATTTGATTAAAAGCTTTTTCATTTAAAATGCATCAAATCTTATATTCATTTTTAATGATAACTACTGTCCAATATTTTACGTTAAATAAAATAAAATATCTTTTAATAAATTACTTAATGTTTTTTCTATTTATCTTTGTCAATACTCATAAAATTTTGTGTTTATCTTGAAATGGATTTGAACGCCAATATTGGTTACCTCTTTTTTCTAGACACATAAGTTGGAAATTTAATATGGCCAAGAATTTCATTATATAATGTAAACAACCGCCTACATTATGAGGTTATATCTTACAAAGGTTTTTGTATGAATTCTTTGAGATTTCATGTAATAAACATGGGTCTATACAGCCTTTGGGAGCGCATTTGGAAAAACTGTAAACGCGTTCTGTCAATTCTTTTAAAAACAAAAATACAATGTTTGGATTTTGGATAAAATTTTAAAAATATTGAGCTTGTTTAACTTGTATTTTATGACTGGTGAAAGGTCACAGTAAATATTTTTCTCGGTTTAAATATAAGTTCTCAAAAAGGCAGTTTGGGATTCCTTATATCCTTATTCTCTACATAGGGAGACGATATATGGAATGATAATGATTAGGATTTTTTTAAATAAATCTATGCAATCTTATGATATTTGCACATACTTCAAATTAAAAATACTATTTTCAATCAATCCTAAGCGGCTTGTGCTTGAAAAAAAATAATCAAGTCGTGGTGAAGTGGGGATTCGAACCGGGGATCTCTAGATTTAGAGACGGTGACGCTACCACTGTACCACGACTCGTTCATTATACATACTTCATAAGAACGCTAATAACCCTTTTTGTCAAATGTACTTTTCTTTATTAAAAGCGCATTACGACCTCATAAAATAAGACATGTATGCTAATTTTCTGATTGAATTTTCCACCCTTATTTGCCGTGTATAAGATTCGGGGGTGTTTTCATTTTCTAAACGGGAAAAGCAAATACCGATAAGGGTAGATTTAATATACTTGCGTGCAAGGGTTGATACAGGTTTACAGGCTAAATCGGCGATCAGTTGAGACATATAACGCGTCTCCCAACGACCAAGATGGTAGTATTTTGAAGCTGGATTAGGATAAATGTGTCGTAAAGAAGCCTGTATAAATTGATGCTATATAAAAGTGCTGTCAAATGTGCTATCGTAATAGATCTACGCTGTTGCTTTAATTTTTATTTTTACGCATACACTCCGCTTACAAGAATGTAAGTAGGAACAATATCGCAAAAGGTAATGAAATTTTTTGATTTGACCCATAGTTTTCGAGAAAATTGAGTACGAGACTGATTATTTTTTTCGATAAATTTTTGCAAACTGTTATCAAATATAATTTGTTTAGTATAATAAATACTATCCATAAAGAAAACTAAAAATCCGCATTTTAATGAGAATTTGTCCAATTTTACTAAATCTGCGGCATTTATGAAGGCTTTTACGAGATGAAAAAAAAAAATTTTCAAGCTCAGATTACAAAGTCATATTACACATTGGACTCCAAATATGATGTAGATTCACTAGTTTTCGGGTTGTACTACGAGTTTTGTTACTCCATGTAAAAGTTTATTATAATACAGTTGTAGTTTAAAAAATCATCAATAAATAGGTAGTCAATTACCAAGTCTTGTTCGTTCATTGCGTATATTATTAAAAGTTTTTATTTAAATTACATTTTTTTTTCGCGTTTAATAAAAAACGTGGAAGTAGGATCTCAAAAAAACAACTTTTTTAATGGCTGGTTTTTAGGGTTTCTGAAATGTTGATTAAACCTTTAATCTAGATCACCATGAATAATGTAAAACAAAAGACGCTCTTCCGCTTCCGTTAGATTTCCGGATTGGTACCGGAAGTTTGAAAACGAAAACACAAACAATAGAAATCTTCTGATTTTAAAAACGAAATGCCCAATTAAAATTATTTAAAAAGGGCTGTAGATTTTAGATAAAATAAAACGTGTTTTTTATTCGCGTAAATACAAATTTCTTTGTTTTTAAATTCTATGAAACTTTTTTTTGTAACGTTTTCAATTTTCCAACAGGGTTTTAAGAAGATTAGCCTTCCTCATAAATACCGACAAATTTATTTCCTTTTCCTGTAAAAACTTTTTGATGATTCATCAAGACTCCACCACGTGACTCGGGGCCGCTTCCCACACAAACGTATTCCTCGATTTTCTCCCTGGAATTTAACATTAGAGCAATGATGTTATAACACATTTTAGAGATCTACCAGATGCGTGTTTGTATTGTCTTATTTTTTAAACATTTTATTTGTCAAAGGAGATATATTATAAATTAATTTTTAAAAAGGCGATACAAACACGCATATGGTCGATATTTTAAATGTGTGAAAAAATAATTGCTCTAATGTTAAATTCCGGGGATAAAATCAAGGTATACGTTTGTATGGGAAATCAGGGTATACGTTGTATGGGAAAGCGGCCGCGAGTCACGTGGTGAAGTATGCTCTTAAACTTGTGATCGTTTTTCATCATTTGTTAAAAGTATAACTTTCAAAATCATTATGTGCTTGCTAGAAAACATAAAGTTAGTTACAATAAATAAAATTTTAAAACAACAATTCACATTTTGATGGACCACTGCGGATAGTCTGCCGGCAGTTCACGTCAGAATTACAGAAAGCGGACCTAACTCAAAGCCACAGATTACGTTTTTCTGGGTTACTATGCAGTGTTAGTAGGCTTAATGTTGCAGTGTCCATTTTCAGGGCTGATGATCATCAAAAACTAACTTCTACGATTCGCTTTAGAAATGTAAAACAAAAAATCAAAACAAATTACAAGAGCTAACTCGGACGTTTTATGCAAATAGCAAATCCGCTTCCACAATAGCGTTGAAAGTCTTAAATTATCAACTTTGGTTCAGACCGTCCACGGGTTTTACTTCCAGGTCGATTAGAAGCGCATTTTAAAAAGTGGATCTTGCATTTTGACCCAATTTCGCAAGAAAACATTGGACCCAAAACGTACTGTGTTTTCTTTTGCGGCATTCCGCAGCCATACACATCATTAATCCTTCGAGCCGTTTCTGCAGCACTGGTGCCACAGGTGGAACTCGTACTCGTAAATAACGCGTATTTCAAGTTTTCCATTTTGAAACTGAGTGACGCAAAGAAAAAAACAATTGAGGATGAAAAAACAAATAAAGTGTTTAATTTTCAAAACACAAATACTTGCCCGTAAATAGCTGTTAGAAATTTGAGCAGCTTAATTCCTAACCAAAGATAAAGATACTTGAGATCAAAGTTGCCAGTACGGCAAAACGCCAATTTCATATGTAAGGATCTAATATTATAAATTTATTTTTAAAAAAGGCGATACAAACACGCATATTGTCGATATCTAAAATGTGTGAAAAAATAATTGCTCTAATGTTAAATTCCGGGTAGAAAATCAAGGTATACGTTTGTATGGGAAAGCGGCCGCGAGTCACGTGGTGAAGTATGCTCTTAAACACTTGTGATCGTTTTTCATCATTTGTTAAAGGTATAACTTTCAAAATCATAACGTGCTTGCTAGAAAACATAAAGTTAGTTACAATAAATAACTTTTTTAAAACAACAATTCACATTTTGATGGACCACTGCGGATAGTCTGTCGGCAGTTTACGTCAGAATTACAGAAAGCGGACCTAACTTAAAGCCACAGATTACGTTTTTCTGGATAACTATGCAGTGTTAGTAGGCTTTATGTTGCAGTGTCTATTTTCAGGGCTGATGATCATCAAAAACTAACTTCCACGATCGATTAGGAATGTAAAAAAAAATATTAAAATGACAAGAAAAAAACCTTTTTATGCAAATATATGAAGGATTGTCCAATTAAAGTTTGTCCGTTGAAAGTTAAGTGAAAGAGTATTTTCAAACATAGTTGGACGAGTTTTACTTCACTTGTAAATTAGAAGCGCATTTTAAAAAGTGGATCTTGCATTTGACCCAAATTTCGCAAAGTATGCAAACATCTGTGGCTGAAAATTCCATAGAAATATTTATACAACCACAGTAAAAATAAATTACCCGCTTAAATTCTACAGAATAAACGTCCTTAAATAAGTGACGTGCATAATTAATTATTGTGAGATATGTGTGTGAAAGAGACTGTGTGTGAGGGTGACAGAAGATGTACGAACGTGTGTGTGTATGTAGTATGTCTGCTGTGTGCCCGTCATTCCCAGTTAGAGCTCTGAGCAGCTTAGACAGTTAAACCTGTATTATAATAAACTCGTTAATATTGTCACAGCCGTGTATTACTAAAAGCCCACATACCAATACATCACAATTATGAACAATTATTCTATGCGTATAATAACTATTATTAGTGATAAAAATAAAAATTCCGTATTGTCCGCGTCGTAGCTTAGTGGTAGCGCATTTGGCTACCGTGCATGAGGTCGCGAGTTCGGTCAACATGAAATATTTATTTACATGTGATTTTCATATTAAAATTTCTTGTGTGATACCTTGACTGGTGCTGAAGCGTACGAATGATCATCCTACTTTAATGTAATTAAATGATCAAGAGATACGCTTGATGTGCCCGTGCAGTTGTGGAAAGTAGCAGTAGTAGTACCAATTAAAATAAAATATTTATAGTATAATACAGAAATCTTTTTTTTTGTGAGATGTCACCTAAAAAGCGCCTTAAAATGTCTCGTTTCATGTCAAAATGTCAAGGTTTTTCGCTACCTCAATATGATTACTGAAAGAACCATTCGGGTTTTTTTAATATTCGAATAATCAGTAGCATTTGAATACTTAGTTATACTTCGAAAATAGCCGGTTATGCACATCACTAAAAGTTTCCATTTTTAAAATCAGAACATCAAGCAAGTTTAGAATTTTGATATGAACAGACGGTATAATAAATTTATTTTAATATTTACATAGATAATGAAAACATGGCGTCAAAGTGACGTACCTTTACCTGCAATCCTTACATAGAAAACTTTACGTTGCTCGTCTTAAATCACTTATCTAGTAATTTGAATATATTTAAAGTTACGAGCTTTTGAACTCATATTCTTCAAACGATATAAGTTTAGTACAAAGTGAGTTATACATTAAGGAAATCTTGTACTATTTTTACGAATTATTTTTGACTGAAAAAAAAATTTTAAACGCCCTAAATTTAAGTTTTTTTTTTACCTAAAATAATTTTAATATTTTATATTGCTGTGGCGTCAGAAAGCCCCCCTTTTAATGGTCATATGCGTAAAAATCATTCATGGATCCTTATTATCAAAAAAATATTGTATTTATAATTACGTTAATTGCATTTATTTTTTTAAGTATTTATTTAACCACTTCAACAGGCCAGGAGGCCCAATTACAGGGGGCAGCAAAGTCACAAACACCCAGGCTTGAGAAAAATCACTTTTTAAATTTATACATATATAAGGAAAAAATAAAATAAGTGAAGATGGGTAAATTAAATGGAGCAAATAGGTAATGATAAAAGATCCAAATTATATATTATGCGAGTGCAGGGTGTAGAATTGTAGAAGCCGAGGAAGATCGACAGACACATGGCACATGGTTATTAAATAAAAGTTGCTTAAATCTGCGTAGGTAGATGAGAAGATGTATGAATGCGGAGGAATCAAAGAAAGTATGCAAGTACAATGTGGCATGGTGTTCTTCTCTGCCTACCTGATAGGTGAGATGGCAAGATGGTAAGAGTTAATTTTGCTTTTGTGTTTGTTAGGAAAAAATACATCTCACATAAAGAAAAAAGGAAAATCAGATAGGCCAGTCAATATAAATATGTTTGTATAAAGTAAGTTGCATTAATTGCAGTTCGGGGGATAGTGTTAGAATATAAAAGATAAATACTCGGAAAACATTATTTACAATAAATTATTCTCGCTTTCTAATTAATAATAAGCCAATACAGCAAAAAAGGAAAATTGTATGGGTGAGCGAAAACTTGGAGAACTGGTGTTATTGTACATAATGGCTTCTTTTAAAACTATAGTAATGATGATCCCAGTAAAAAAATAGAGTAAGTATTGAATATTTCAAAACTCTTAAAGTGCTATCTTTTAAATCTCGTCTTTTATACGCTTATACTCAAAACTAGGGATTTTTTATGAACCACAATCAATGCGTCCTAGGATGTAAAAATAAATTATCACCATAAACAAATTTTTTGCTTAGCGTAAAATGGATCATTTAAGTATTTTTAGTAGATATCCACCTCCTATAAAATTACAAACTCACAAAAAATTCTCAGTAATATGGCAACACAATTTAAAAAAAAAACAATTACCTTAAGTATATTTAAGAAGTACACAACCGAGTTCTGGTACCAACCCTTATGTATGGTAGTGAAGCGTGGTTTTGGAAAAAGAAGGATGAAAGTAAACTGAATGCTGTTGAAATGCGATCTCTCCGGCAAATGTGTGGTAAGACTATGTATGATAGGTGTACAAATGTCGAAATTAGATCAGAGTGCAAGGCTGAGATAAGCATTATCGACAAAATTAAGAAAGGGCTTTTACGATGGTTTGGTCATGTGAAGCGAATGAGTGATGAAAGAACGGCCAAAAGAAGTTTAAATGCAAGTGTGCCTGTATGTAGAAGCCGAGGAAGGCCGAGAAAGACATGGCATGACCAATTACGACAAAAACTTGAAAGTGGACATGTGAAAAAACTGAATAATCGGCGTATGTGCATGAGAAGATGTATGAATGTAGAGGAAGCAAAGGAAGTCTGTCAGGACAGAGTCGTATGGAGTTCTATCCTCTTTGCCTACCCCTACGGGGAAATGGCGTGATGGTTAGTTAGTTAGTTAGTATATTTATGAAGAAGAAGATAAAGAAGATATTTGGGCGATCAAAACCTTATATTTACTCGACTTAAAGGCTTATTGTCAATGCTAGCATAAAAATCTTAAATAATGAGATACAGGAAACTTTACAAAGATATAATGTAAGTATTGTGTAAGCTGTTTTTGTATACAGAAGGACAAACCATCCATGTCAATCTTAAGTTGATGTTAAAAACTTCCGACAAAACCTTTCATTTCGGCTTTTTTCATTTGTCTGCCTTTCAAATAAGATCACCGCGGAAATGCCATTGTTAAAAAATAAAATACATGTCGAAAGAGTAATCTTCAAAAGTAAAAATGTGCGCGAACAAAGACAGCAGCGTTTGTTGTTGAGTTAAATTCTTTTTTGGACAAAAACAAAATTAACAACAACATTTTGAACGAATACAAATACTTGTAGACAAATTACTGGATTATACCCGTGCTGGGCTGATATCAGATATTATTGATATCTCAACAGAGACAGAGAAACCCTGGAAACGAATGTGGGTTATCTAGGCATTTACAGGGCTTATTACCTTTTTTTTTTATTTAAAAAGAAATCTATGCAATCTTATGATATTTTCACATATTTCAATTTGTAAATACTATTTTCAAAAAAGCCTAAGCGGCTTGTGCTTGAAAATAGGAATCGAGTCGTGTCGAAATAAGGATTCGAACCGACGATCTCTGGACTCAGAGACCGCGACGCTACCCACTGGGCCACCACACCACCTTGACCTGAAATTTGTCATACATGGTGGTCAGATGATGGGCGGAATGGGGAATGTTGTAATACATCAAATGGCCACTTAACCCAGCCAATGACAGGTCATAAGCCCTGTAAACGCCTAGATAACCCACATTCGTTTCCAGAGTTTCTCTGTCTCTGTTGAGATATCAATAATATCTGAAAACAAAATAGTTTGACACCAAAGTTTTCGATGAAATATTATAAACAAATAACTTGACCTTAGCTAGAATAGTGATACCTTGGACTGGCGTAAGTTTAATCATCTTGCATTCATGTAACAAATGATCAAGATTCACTGCACTTTGCGAACCAATGTAGTGCCCTTTGCACCATTGGATGCGGATAAAGAAGAGTATGTAGATCTTAGCGAGAATCATACCCATAACCACTGCACTGATAAAAAAAATATGATTTACATACATAATGATATTGATATATTACAATTGATAGCTCAACAAAGACGAGATGTTTGGAAGGGAATATGCATAGCTAGGCGTTGACAGGGCTTATGACTTGTCATTGGCTGGGTAAAGTGGTATTTAGACACATCCAAAGTGTTGTTTATTGAAATTGATATATTGATAGCTTTAAAAACTAAAACTTACAATACTTTTGACAAACTGAACAGTTATCTGAACTGAAACTGGACAAAAAACTGTACTGTTTCAGTATTAGTGTAAATTGCACTTTAACGGGACAGATAACTGTACAATTTCTTGTGCAGTTCTCAATCTGTCCTGTATAAAGCGAAAACTGTATGGAATATTGAATAGTCGAAGTGTCGTTTGGCTGACCGCTGACCTGACAGTTAATGTTTTTTATGTAAACAAATAATATATTTACATTATAAGCTACATTAAAAATGAGTGTACAGATACAATAATAACTAAGGAAAGCGCTTAAAAATATACATATTTAGCGTGTCTTTTGACATACTGTACCTACAGTTTTCTGAACAAGAAACTGTACAATTTTCTGTCCCGTATAAAGTGCGGCACTTAGGGTATTTTTCGTTTAAAGATGTATCTACGTATTTTATGTAAATTTTTATTTCAAAAATGTGGAACGAAGTGTGGAAATCCGAGTACAGAAAATATTTTTCGATCAACCACTATTACACTCTGAGCAAACATTTATTCACATTTTCCAAAAATAGGTCACGTAGGTGATATTACAGAAGCAGTAACGATAAATCTACACGTGTTGAAATTATCGTCCCTAACGACTCATGCAACTAGTGACACAGATTTGTTAAGCTCCTGGGAAAACAGGAAGTATTAATTTCGTTACGTTTTACCAGAGAAATTTTCGCACTTATACCCCTGTTCAAATGAGTTTTGCGGTGTAACCTACAATATATTTCACGGTACAGGTTCCCTGGGGCTTAGTTGAAAAGTGGCCTAAGGCTGAAAGGGAACAGAATTTAGATTAGGTGTAATCGAATTTCACCTGGTTTCTAAATTCAACTTATACTGTTAATTTATTTTATTGAATCTGATAATCATGCAATTTCAAATGATATTATACTATAATTAATTGTGCACATTTTTTAATTAAAAATGGAATCTGATGACAGATCGTCATCAGTGGACGTCCAAGACGCCGAGAATCTGATGCCTTGTAAAACAGGCAAGCTTAGGGCTTTTACATATGTAGTATTTGGCCCAGCCAGCCGAAATGCCTTCGCAAGATGACAAGTATTTAACCTATGTCCAAATACTTGCAAATATATTTGCAATTTTCCTCTTGTCATTGATTTTTCACTTTTAACCCAGCTAAACTACTTAACCAAGCCAATGAAAGGTCATACGCCCTGTAAACGGTTGAATACCAATATTCCCTTTTTCTTGATACCATATCCGCTCCCTTTGTGGAGCGTATGGATTCCATTATTTTATTAAGAAAATGTTGAAAGATCTTGGGTGGATATCAGTGAAAGAAAAGATTGATTTAAATACAATGGTGTTTATTCATAAAATTCTAAATGGTTTATTACTAGATAATTTTATGACAAATGTTCAGTTTAACCGCAACACCCAAGAATATAACACCAGAATTAAAAATAACTTAAAGACAATCAATTGATCTAAGACATGTACTCAG
Organism: Micrasema minimum; assembly: GCA_022494985.1. Lineage (NCBI taxonomy): Eukaryota > Metazoa > Arthropoda > Insecta > Trichoptera > Brachycentridae > Micrasema > Micrasema minimum. Next base: position 11,622 of record JAGVSP010005064.1, read on the forward strand.
AACAGCATAATGTACAAAGGATTCAAAAGGTATAATGAACTACCGGACGGAGACTGTCAAAGAAATAAACGGATTAAATGAATTCAGAAGCAACCTTAGTAAAATACTAATGTAATAATAAATATTTAGATGTAGATGTAATAAAATGTAATATATTAGCTGTAAGAATTTTTTTTATAGCTAAATAAAAATGTACAAACAAAAAACAAACAAACAAACTGCCTCCAGGCGAAGCCCTTCCAGCTTCCGCCAGCTCCCGTGCATCCTTGTTTGGAAAAAAGCTTTTTCATATCTATAGATTCACTGTTTTTGTATTTGGACACACTCAAAATGTTGTTTTTAGAAACTAGTAGTAGCAGTATATATTTTGAAAAACAATTATTTTGACTAATTTAAAATATAGCTTTTAGGTGACAATAATTTGAAATGAAACAAATACTTGTTGCAATCATAACTGGATTATACCCTAAAAATGCTTAGCAATTTTTCAATCAAGTTGGATTGCCCGAGAGTGTTCAAATGTGATTCTCGCGCCATTTTCACTGTATGTTGGAAGAGATATGAATATAAAATACTTAAAAAATGGGGAATGTTGTAATACACGCATGTGGATTTTTCTGTAACAAACTCCATAAATGACAGGTCATAAGCCCTGTAAACGCCTAGATATCCATATTAATGTTGTAATACTTCTCGTGGCCTCTGTTGAACCCAGTCAATGATTGTAATTATTAGCCCGTAATGGGTGAAATCCAGTTTTTGTCTACTCTGTATTTGGACAGATATCAAAATGTTGTTTTAAAAATATGGTTAATTACATAAGTGTTTCATTTCTGCTTTGTAAATTTCTTACTTATACCGGTTCTGTTGCGAGCATGTTGCGAACGTTATCTTGCGTCGCTCTGGCACGGAACTTTATGCTCTATTCCCGCGGCGTTAATGTTCAAACTGGGTTATTTACGCAACGGCTGCTTTATTGTGTCTCCACAACCGTGAACACGACGGAAAAACATCTGAATGCTTCTTATTACGGTAAATATATATTAATTCGCCCTGGCGTTTATGCAAAATACACTGTATTGTAATGTGCCGTAAGACTCATTTTCCGAAAGTCTTGTGGTGAAAATGAGTTATTTTGGAATAATATTATTAATAATAAGTATGTTATGTTTTGATATCAAATGAAATTTTTGTATTGTTAATGCTTTTTGATATACATGGAGTAACAAAATTGGTAGTACAACGTGAAAACTAATGAATCTACATCATATTTGGAGACGAATGTGTTTTATGACTTTTGAATATGAGCTTGAATTTTTTTTTCTTCTTGTAAAACCTTTCATAAGTACCAGATTAAGTAAAATTTAAGAAATTCTAATTTAAATTCGGTTTTTGATATTGTTTTATGTATAAAAAGTATTGATTTAAAAAATATATATACTTGATAATAGTTGGTTCTTTTTTTTTACTCC
>JAGVSP010005065.1:0-50043 GCA_022494985.1 Micrasema minimum
TCTTTTATCAACAATTAATTATATGTTTTAAAAGCGGATTTCAGGCTTACTAAAAAAACCTTACCTAGTTCAGATAGAGTTCGAACAAAAAGAGATCCTTAATTGTTTTGATTGATAAATTATTATCAATCTTCCAAGCCGATGATTTGTGTGGTTTATTTTAAATATTATTTATGTTTTTAATCGGAGTTTATACATAGTTGGCTGCCAATGTTTTTTTTAACTCGCTACATAATATCTTCGTCCTTGAAAGCCGTCGAGAGTAAAAAATGACGTAATGAAAAAATAAACAACAATATTGAAATCTCAAAGTCTTCAGGATGACGAGCTTAAATCTTATTGGTGGAATCTTGTGCGATGATGTGGTGTAGAAGGGGTATGTAGTATGTATACGAAACGTATTGGGTGTTATTATATGCTGCGTGTGTGCGTGTGTGCGTGTGTGGTGTGTGCGTATGTGTTGGCAATACAAGTGGTTCACAATATATTTAATTCAAACAAGACTGTTATATCTTTTTATATCTGTTATATCTTTTTTTGACTGTGTTGATTTAATTGAATTGATAAATTTTCGAGTTCCACAGAGAGCTACTAGGTATAATGCTTTGTTCCAAAAAGAAAAAACCCATACAAACATGCATTACCATAGTTTAAGAAATAGGCTAGCAATTATTGGCAACAAACTAGGTGATACCATCGATATCTTTCACACCAATGAAATGCAGATTAAACATAACCTTACAAAATATTTCCTTAAATAAATATTTTCGTACCATAAGATAACAAACAATATTAACGGCATTACTGTGTATCACCGAAAAAGTGATCCCTGTTCGATTGACTGTCCATAGTTTTTATTTTATTTTTTATAGTTTTTATTTTAATTTTATTATAGTTATTATTATAATTTTATTTTATTGTTTTTCTTTTGCTTTATCTTAAAATCATATTATGTATGCCTGTATTATTATTATGTTAAATTATGTATGTACATGCGTCGCTTTGGTACTGATACTTACATTTGTTTTGTAAAAGCCCCATGGGCGTGAATAAATAAATAAATAAATAAAGACATGGCTTGACCAAGTACGTCGAGTACTTGAAAGTGGTCATGTGAAAAGTCGAAATAATCGGCGTGTGTGCATGAGAAGATGTATGAATGTAGAGGAAGCAAAGGAAGTCTGCCAGGACAGAGTGGTATGGCGTTCTATCCTCTCTGCCTACCCCTACGGGGAAATGGCGTGATGGTTAGTTAGTTAGTTAAACAAAGATAAATTATATAAAATTATAAATAGTCACCTTGACACAACGCTAATAAGTGAAATCGGTCTGCGTGCCAATTTACGACTGCGTGATCCAGACATTTTCAAAGTTGAGCGCTTTTCCTCCAATATAGGGTATTACAATCCTCTCTCTCGTATGTGCAGAGAGTACAATGTAATACACAGGGACAGCACTGAAGGTACAGATGGGACATCTTCGGAAGCTCCGTAGACGGGTTCAAGAAAAGGTTGTTCTTGAGATATTTGTAATCACTCTTGCTTTTATATTTACTTAATCATTGTGTGTATGTCACATTTTCATAAACATTACGTTTTGGATCATTCGATTAAGCACGATGTGAACAATTTTAAAGGGCAATTGGTCTACCTAGGTATATTTGAATATATTTTTTGTATTATATTTAGTATCCTTTTGTCTGTTATTGTTCCTAACTAAATAACATTATAATTATACATGGAGTAACAAAACTAGATGTACAAGCGGGAAACCAGTGAATCTTCATAAAATTTCGAGTCGATTTTGTAGAGTAAATTTTCTTGATTTGACCCATAGTTTCAGAGAAAATTGAGTATCTTAAATAAAATTATCTAATATCATGTATTTAGTCAAAGTAATAGATTCTATCCATAAATAAAACAAAATAAAAAAAAAGCATTTTTATATGAATTTGTGCAATTTTACTTAATCTGCGATACCAATGAAAGCTTTTTTTAGAACAAAAACAGACAGGATATATAAATGAAATATAAGACATTTTTCAATATATTTATATTCAATATATTATACGTGACTTCATTATTATATTATACACCTATATTATCATTATCAGTTATTTCTTCTATAATCATTCTTTCATCTTTAAGTCATGGAGAAAAACCGAAGCCATTGCAATAGCGTATTTTCTAAAAAGATAATTCGCTAAAATGACGCGTAGAAGTAAAAAAACAAAAGAAATGACAACTGTCAAAGTCAGACCAATACAAGCATCAGTGACTGTGGCGCCATTTTCTCTTAAGCGCCATTTTTCTCTTAAAAATCAGCGTGACGCGGTTTCTCAACCAACATCCCACCCCAAAGTGTCTAACGGGCGCAAAGAAGTATAACTTCAAAAAATGTTTTTTCGGATTCTGTAAAAAATTCGGATGAATTGACGTGATGTACGCGAACAAATGCTTTTCATTGCCCCTACCACTGTCTCGGATTATGTATTATAATTGAGAATGACAATTTTAATACAAGACAGGAGACGATGGAATCGATAGGAGACGTTGGGACCACACAGTAGTTGAAACGAAGCCTTGAAATAAAGCAGTGTGTCGATAATGATAGGCCGAAAACGCGCCCGGCAACATCTCGTCTCGGTTATAATAGGGTTCTCTCAGATAACATGAATATCCTTGAAAACGCTAAAAATATTTAAAGTATATTTTTACAATTCCAACGATATAAAACACAATGATCAAAATTTTGTTTTCATTTATAAATTTATGTTTTAAAACACGAAATTACGAGTGACTTTTAACGCCCGTTATTGGCTAATGACGTCATATCCGTCTACCGTGGAAGGCGTGAAATTCATTCCGTAGAGAGCGCCTATATTGCTGTGACGTCACACCGCATGCGCGCTAAATGGAGGATTTTGCGAGCGATTTGAAAAAGCGCTATTTCAAACCGCGCTAAAAAATTCATATGACATCGTAAAAAATTTAAAAAAAATTCCCTTGATATTGTAATTTTTCAATCATTTTTTTATTTATCTATTTATTTATTTATTTACAGGTAACTCTACAATGTGACAATATCTTACATTTTACATTTTTATCATAATAATTACATACATGGTTATATTGCACATCAATTACAGAATTACACAGCATTATTATTCTCGTACACAATTAACAGATTTAAAAAGCTTTAAGTAGTTTGCATTAATATATTCGATCAAGGTTATAAAAAAAAAAAGATTTTAAGTTCCTCTTGAATTTACCACATCTATCATTAAATACATCAATATTTATATGTTTTAGAGAGTTTTAAAATAAAAAATAAAAAATCGGAAAGAACCCAATTCCACCACTCCGGAGGTACATATACACCGACATAATAATACATTAGGTTTACAATCTCGCCAAGTTCCTCGCCGTCGACCGAAGTACTGGCAGGATCTACTACACACTCCAGCTTCAGTCTACTGCACGAGACTTTGAAGTTAGCTATCAGTTTGTGCACAGAAAGGCGATTACGAACAAGCGCTGAATCCGAACTGGTTTCCATGGGGTCTGTTCTTGCAGTCTATAAAATATATTTTTAATCCTCTACCAAAAATTCCACTACCACAGTAAGGATTTAGACCACGTAGCTCAATCACAGATAACTATCGACGTAGTTAAAAACGTGCTAACCACGTGCTAACGCTAACGATTTGACCGATCACAATGACATTCGTTCAATACCACGTTCGCCGAGCCGAGCATTGCCGATCTGAGCCGAGCGGAGCCGATGCACGCGATATCGCGGCCGTACGTCAAACGTCAAATCATCGCGCTTGTCGGATTTTTTATTATGTCGACTGCTTTTCTCAATATTTGGCTTGCCGAAAACCGGCTAAATGCAATACGGCACTCGAGAAAGATTGAATGAAGATATGTGCGAATAAGATATATCTCGCGACTAGAAGCGCTCGTTTAATAATCCCGATCGATAACTTTTAACGCGTGTTCCATTGTGATCGCGAAAACGTTAAACATCCATGGGTAAGAAATCGTTATCACGTCGTTTATTACCGCGTCGATAGTGATCTGTGATCGAGCAAATGGAATCATTAAAATCTAGTTGTATGACTGTACAAATTCCAGATGTGTTGTTATTCGTATATTGATGTATTCAAAATTTTGTAAATGATGGCGGGTAATTGAGAAATGATTTTACAAAAGGGTTCTTGTGTGTAATTCTGAGACCTTGAAGAGAATTTTAATGGCATCGATTTAATATAATTGTAGTTTGAAAACACATTTTTTAAACATTTGCGAACATCTTACTGTTTTTTTTGTTAAGAGTGTTATATTTTTTATTATATTTAGCTTATAACAAATTTAAGAACATTATGGTAATAAAAATACATTTATTTGTTTATTTTATCGCTTGTAAGATCCTTTTCAATAACGTTTTTTACAATCTCCCATTCATTTTATTTAATTTATTATCATAGAAAATTAAAGAGCGGTTAATTTTATCGACAGGTAGGTAAGTATATACTGAAAATAGTTTATCTATCAATTAATCTTGATAATTACATCAGAGTAAATAAAGAACTAATTTAACGAATAAAAAATAGAATCACCTGCCTTGTGGATGTTGAATTTAATAGCTTACAGAAGAGCAATGAAATAAAATCCTAATCATAAAATTTAAAAAAATATATAATAATAATAATTTTGGGACGAAACACGAAACATTGATGAAAAAAGGAGGAAAATATTTTCCGAAGGTATGTGTGCTTATTTTTATATTTTTTATTTTATTTTTACATAGTGTAATTAACATTTTTTTTAGATCTATGAAATTAATTTAACCTCTCGCCAAATAAAGATACGAAAAAGACATCACAATCAATGAATATGAATAATATTTATTTATTTATTTTATTTTATTTATTAGGGAACTCAACAGCAATACATAGAATAAGGTATACAGAGTAAATTAAACATTATAAAAGCCAATAACAGAGATCCACAAAAACACAATAAAGAAAATACAAAGGAGGAAATACAACTATAAAAATTAAAATACATTATATTAAAAGAGAGAGTGGGTGGGTGGGTGTGTGTGAGTGAGTGTAAGGCTGGGAGAAAGGGTGATAGAGTGGGTGCATGTGTGTGTGAATTCTATCTGGACTGTCAAGACGTCCGCTTAGCAAGTCATGCAGGATTTCCCATGTCCAACGACAGACGACGATCTTCAAGGCTAAGCAGGTGATGTATGTCACAAGAATTTTTATAATTAAGATCTGTGAACCTACACCTCCAATTGAGATGTCGTAAGAATGTCCATTGAATTTTCTCTAATCTATCCTTGTAAGTGATATATTGTGGAGACCAAATACAAGAAGCATATTCCAGCAGACTACGAACGTAAGCATAGTAAACTGTTTTGATGCAACTAATATCATTAAAAACCTGACAAGTACGAATGACAAATCCCAAATTGCTATATGCACGATTTATTATATTATCGATATGGTTCTCAAAGGTTAATTTCTTGTCTAAAATTACTCCTAGATCACGCACAGATTCAACCCGTTGTACAACTTGGTTGCCTATTTGGTATTGGTACAATATGGGATTATTGCTACGAGAGAAAGACATAAGTAAACATTTGGATGCATTTACATTTATTCGGTTTTTTTCATAATATACCGTTAAGCGATATAGGTCGTCCTGGAGTTTAAGGCAGTCATTTGTGTTCTTAATATTAAGATAGATCTTCTTATCATCTGCATACATTAAAAACTTAGAATTATGTACAACGGCATAAATGTCGTAAAGGTACGCATTGTAGAGCAACGGTCCCAAATGGGAACCTTGAGGCACTCCCGATGAAATACTAATAAAGTCTGATTTAAAGCCTCCAAGTACAACGGCTTGGCTCCTGTTACTAACGTAGGATGAAATCCAACGGTAAATATCACCTTGTATACCTAAGTTCAATAGTTTATTCAGCAGAATGACGTGGTCCACACGATCGAATGCCTTCTCGAAGTCCGTGTAGATATACATCAATATATTATGTATAAATAAATATGAATATATAACCTTGAAATATTAATCTCAATTTATTGTACCTACATAGCTCTGTGTGTATAACATTAAAGATATAAATAAATAAAAATGAATATAATATTGTGTATAAAAAATTGTGGACTAGACTTGGGAGGATGCACAGGAGCTGGCGGCCGATCGCTTGGCCTGAAGCAGTTTGTGGAATCCATATGCTATGATGATGTTGTAGTAATATCAAGACTCCATCCAAGAGTCAATAATAGCACTTTCCAAAAGTAAATAAAGTCAGGTTGACAAACGTGCCTCCCTACATAATAAGATGTAATCAAATTGTTGGTAATTTATTACACACAATTATCATGGCAATAACTTATTCCGGATGAAATTGCGATTTGCGTGAAAATGTAGGTAATCAGTAAGAAACGTTATTGATTATTATAAATTGACCACGACTAACGATTTACCGCAAAATTGAATTAAAAAGCTATTTATAATTTCGCTTTCGTCAAAAGAAAATATGTATTCGGTTTAAGAGGCGTATCAGAGCTGGGAAAAATTCCTGTTCGTGGGCAGCGCACACAAAATGTGACCAAAAAATGGTGGTTTTTTTTACGGAAGAGTCAGGTAATAAAATAAATCTAGCACGCTAATTTCCTAGAATTTAATGTGCTCTTTAATTACTTATTATTGTTTTTATTTTGTTGACGCCTTTAGTTAGCCTGATAATTTAAAAAATACCAAAAATGAGGGCATCCTATGATTTCTTAAATTAATTTAAAGCGTTTTGCGAAAATTGGTAATGCTATTTTCCTAGAAAATTGTTAGAAGCTATGTGATAATTTTTTCGAAGCTTTGTGGCTGTCAGCTAATCCGGAATGTCATTTTGAAAACACCTAAATTTCTAACTCTAGCTTACGGTGGAGCCTTAAAACGTTCCTGTTGCATCATTTTTCAGATAAATACAGTTAAGTAAAATTTTACTATGAGCATAAAAGGTGGAAAATGTTATCTTTAGAAGTTGTAAGGTAAGGTAGATTATTTTTTCTCTAGCGAAAAGCAGCCCATTATGCTTCAATGATCATCATCAAGTAATTTAAGAACTGTAAGTAAATTAACTGGAAGCTTATCAAACATTAACATTATATAGGTAAAAAAATCGTGATGCGGTCAATTAAAAAGCTTTTCGGGTTGGTGATGTAATCTTTTTCAAATTAGATGGTTACAAGATTGATTTATTAAAAACAAGTTGAAATAACTTTAAATACTAATTTTATTTGATTGGGTGAGCACTTTTCGCATTGAATATGCATTGCGAATGCACGTGGCAAAATATCTGGAATAAAATTAAAGAAAATTTTATATTTATGCTTTTTTGTAATTATTTATCATGATCCAGGACATTTTCTGTCGTGTTTTAAATTTTTGTTACACGGAAAACTGAATAATAGGTTGTAGTACCTAATTACCTTTTATTCGTTGTGACGTGTAACTTGAATGCAGAGTGAAGAAAGAAACTTACCTGAAACAAATAGAAAAATAATTAAACAAACAAATTCAATATAATAACGTATGCCTACATTTACAAAATCATGTAAAAGAGCCTATAAAAATAAATAAATAAACAAATGAAAATATTGGAAGACAAAAATGATGTTTAAGATAAAGGTGACCAATTTTACTACTACTATTACTTTCCCTGATCCGCACCTAATGGTGCATAGGACACTGCGTTGGAACACCAAGTGCGGTGTGTCTTGATATTTTTTATTACATGAAGGTAAGATGATCAGTCTTACGCTTCACTGCCAGTCCAAGGTAACCAATTTTAACGAGTCAAATTAAAATTTACGACAGCTCTACACTCTCGCGTTGTTCGTCGCTGAAGCACTTCAGGAAAGTTGACTGAAGTACGAGAAGTGTCGGCGTAGTGTGAAGAGATCTACGAAACAATTTCGGTTAACTCCGGCCAACTTTAAACATAGTTTTCTCAATAACGTTTGTGTATTCTATTCAATACACATAATTTAAATAATTAAACACTTACATGAACATAAACACACACTTACATACCTCGTGTAATGTCCATTCGTATAACAAACAAAAATACCTAACATTAAACAGCTCTGTCGAATATTGACCAAATATTTATAAAATATAAAATTCTTTGTATTACCGAGGTGTCAATTCATAAACAGTCAAAGTATCAGGAAATGGGTTCAACACATGATTGACATCATTATTTATCTGACTGTTATTATTATTATGGATAATTTATATAGCGCCGTTTTCGTATAAATATACCTCAATCGCGCTTTAAATATTGAATTTAACGGCTCGGGGAAATTTAAAGTGAGCGAAAACTCAATTTCTGAGTAACACTTCATAATGAATTATGATGAAATAAAACGATGTTATGTGTTTACTATTGGTTTATTCTATAGACATAGAATGTACCTACACTACCTGGTTTCGGGAGTAAGTTCTCCCATCGACTGGTGAAAAGACACTAAAATAGAACACAGAGTATTTTTCTGTATAAGATCTGTATTCTAATTTAGTGTCTTTTCACCAGTCGATGGGAGAACTTTACTCCCGAAACCAGGTAGTGTAGGTAAATTCTATTTCTATAGAATAAACCAATAGTAACACATAACATCGTTTTATTTAATCATAAAAGGTTTAAGGAGTTAATGGTGCCTTAAAGTCGGTAGTATCTAATAAGTGCTAATCAAAAGAGGCCAAATTGGCAGTGCATAATGGAGTTCTGGTACTAACCCTTATGTATGGAAGCGAAGCATGGAGTTGGAAAAATAAGGATGAAAGTAGATTGAATGCAGTTGAAATGCGATCTCTCAGGCGAATGTGTGGTAAAACTATGTATGATAGGTGCACTAATGTTGAAATTAGAACAAAATGCAAGGCTGAGGAGATAAGCATTATCGACAAAATTAAGAAAGATGTATGAATGTGGAGGAAGCAAGAGAAGTATGCCAGGACAGAGTGGTGTGGCGTTTCATCCTCTCTGCCTACCCGCACGGGGAAATGGCATGATGGTTAGTTAGTTATAAAAGGTTCAATTAAACCTATTTGATTATTATCGAAAGAAATAACGGGACTATAAAACTGATAGATACATAGATATTTTTTTCAGAATTAACTGAAATTTTGAATTAAGAATTAAGATTCAGGTGTAGCGGCAATATTTCATGATATTATTACACATTACAATAAAACATTATAAGCGGTTCATTCATCATTCCTGCGGTCTGTTATCTTGGTTTAACACGATATTATTTTGCTAGCACAGGAAATATGAAACTGATTAAAACATTATTATTAATCCGCGCCACAGTGCCAGGAGGTATCGTTATACAAAATACAATTTGACAAATGCAATTACTATGCAAGATTTCATTTCTGTGTGGTCCGGCTCGAAGGACCAAACATCTCGACGCTTCGAGATACGTTTTGAGATTTTACACACAATAAGGACATAAGAGCCATGCATACCTATGGCAAATGCTTACGATCACTTTAAAAGTTTGCGAAAAACTGTGATTAAATCTCTGCGAGCTAAGCGTACAGAAACGAGGAATGAAACATGATATTTGCATGTTAATTGGTCATGTTTTCATTCATACTTCGCGCACTATAATTTGTATAACTGGTTCACGGTCTATTAAGTAGGAATTTGAGGACGTTCTACGTCTGCTTTTTATTATTAATAACCGAAAAGTTGTTACGCAAGGATCGAAGAATTTCGCATTTTAATACCTGGACCATTAGTAAAATGATAGAGTGGACAACAAGAAAACACAAAAATATGATTTAAACTACGCTTTTGAAAACAACCCAACTTTAGTTAATATGTACTATAAATCATAATAATTAACTTATTTCTATGTATTTTATGATTTTTAAAGAAATTATTTACTTACAAAACAGTACAGGGTCTGAAGCATACTTTTTGTAAGATCAATTCTTTAAGAATTTTGCAATTTTGCAAGGAAGCATGTTCACTAGTGATGGAAATATGGACAAGGACATTAAATTGAGGGTTAGTGCCGGTAACAGAGTTAATGGTGCCTTAAAGTCGGTAGTATATAATAAGTGCTTATCAAGAGGCTAAATTGGCAGTGCATAATGGAGTTCTGGTACCAACCCTTATGTATGGAAGCGAAGCATGGAGTTGGAAAAATAAGTATGAAAGTAGATTGAATGCAGTTGAAATGCGATCTCTCAGGCGAATGTGTGGTAAAACTATGTATGATAGGTGCACTAATGTTGAAATTAGAGCAGAATGCAAGGCTGAGATAAGCATTATCGACAAAATTAAGAAAGGTCTTTTACGTTGGTTCGGTCATGTAGAGCGAATGGATGATGAAAGAACGGCAAAAAAAATATATGATGCGACTGTGCCTGGATGTAGAAGTCGAGGAAGCCGAGAAAGACATGGCATGATCAAGTAAAACAAGTGCTCGAAAGTGGGCATGTAAGAAGTCGGAATAATCGACGTGCGTGCATGAGAAGATGTATGAATGTGGAGGAAGCAAGAGTGGTGTGGCGTTCTATCCTCTCTGCCTACCCCTTCGGAGAAATGGCGTGATGGTTAGTTAGTTAGTTAGTCAATTCTATTTCTTTTTCCATTCCTTACCCTCCGTTTTTTATTCTACGGAATTCGATTCCTTTCTAAATGTAGGATATATGAAAGGTCGGAATAATCGGCGTGCATGCATGAGAGTGCCAGGAGCCAGTGGTGTTATGTTTTATCCTCTCTGCCTATCCTCAGTAAAGATGCCATAATGGTTATTAATTAGTTTATTGTATATATACTGTTTGTATATATACTATATTATTGTATATATACTCGTATATACTCAATGGTATTGTGTCTTTTGTAAGGATAGGATGGTCTTTGGATAGGTATTGTGATAAGGTACGGCAGGGGACGTATGAAATAGTGTCTGCCAGATAGGATGATAGTGTGAGATGCACACATGCGTTCTGTCCCCTCCCCTCTTTTCCCTAATCCCCCCTCCATTGAGACCCTGACCGCGGATGCACGGGTGGATGTCTGGGATGGGGGGCCTGGCGAGGCGGGATACCGGTCTCCACACGGGTGGTTGTACTAATAAATAGGGGGTGTTGTTGTTACTAATAAATAATGATCGGGGTAGAAACTAACATCCCTACCACTGGTAATTTGGGCCGACTCTGGTTGGTTTGGGTGTTGGAAACAATGACAATTATAATACATAAGCCGAGACAGTGGTAGGGGTACAATGAAAGCATTTGTTAACTTGTTTACTTATTGTTTATTTTGCACTACCTAGACTTATTTTTAATTTACCTACTATAATTACTATGTATATTTTAGCGTAATCTCCCTCACCAAGCACAAGAGCCTGTCTTTTTTATTGGTGAGGTATAGCGTTAAGTTCCAATATTGTACCTATAATTATGTCTAAGTATTGTATTATTTTATTTGTAAAAATATGAAATAAATATTAAATAAAATAAAAAAAATTAAAAAAAAATTGTTCGCGTACATAATCGTAAATTCATCCGTATTTTTATCACACTAACAATCTTAAAATCGCTGTTTAGCTTGTTGAAAAAATCGGTAGAGTTGGCTGGACTGAAAAAGACTCAATAGTCTTTAAAGAAGTCTAGGGAAAAGGTGGGGCTTTCATTGTAATTAGTTTATTCCTAAGAATATGTGTATTTTTAAAATTCATTTAAAATATTGTTATCATGCTGTGCAGCTCGTGGATAACTAATGGCCTATGTCCAATATTGGAATGAAGTCGACTGAGGAAAAAGACGATAATTAGGGTTTCTTATATGGATTGATATTTATTATTATATTGTACAAAGCCATGCATGATGCCGCTCTAGAGTATTTAAACGAGCTTTGCATTCCAGATAAACTAGCTGAAAGACGTCTCACACTTCGATCAGCTACATCTACAGCTATAGGCAGGGTTTTAGTACCGATCCGCAATCAGCGCACAAATTTGGGGAGCGCGTTTTTGCGGTTGCGGGCCCTGTGGCTTGGAATGCTCTCCCGCAGAAGTGCGCAACTGTGAGAGTGAAGTGATGTTTCGAAAGACACTTAAGACCTATATGTTCTCTAAATTTTTTGATTCATTTTGATAATGGTATTTTCTACGCACAGAGTGAGTTTCGTTCACTTTAAATTTCCCGAGCCGTTAAATTCAATATTTAAAGCGCCTTTAAGGTATATTTACGAAAACGGCGCTATATAAATTATCAATAATAATAATAATACATTATTTGTTTAATTTTACGGCGAAAGCTCTATTTGGTAGAGAATCGTGGTCATATCGAATTCACAAAAAAACAGCACAGCACATGTTGCGGTCATCCGAACACAAGCTGAGTATGAACATAATGTGTCATTCGCAGATCCACAGACATTTCCGGTAGATTCCGTGCTGTGCTACTAATGAACTGGTAATATACAGGGTGTCAGTTTATTACGAGTACATTCAATGGGAGGGTTGTGATAAGTATATTAAGAACTAAGATACTAGTGCATAAGAACAATAATATACTCAATGTTTTGAGTGTGTCCAAATACTTTTAGAAAAAAACCGGATTTCGTATAGATATCACATATTCCCTTCCTCGCTTCTCGTCTCTGTTGAGATGTCAAATTGTAATAATATACTCGTTCATAAGATGAGAAGACAATGCCTTCACAATATTAATAAATTACAGTGTTACGGAATGAAAAAAAAAATACTAAAAAAACTTTTGGTGTTCTGTAAAGTCGTTTACGGACGATAATTTTACGTGATAACGTCATAAGAAAACATTGATGAAAAATAGCATACTTTTATGAATTGAATTGAATTATTATTATTACTTAATTATCATTGTTTTGTATAATACAAAGCAGGAGTTAATCGATTTTTTTTTTTTTTAAATTAACATTTTTTTGCACTCGTTAATTTCACTTTCACTTTGTAGCTTGTGTGCTGCTGCTGTCTCCCTTCTACTCAGACGCGCATCGGCCGATGGAGTCGAAAAGAGATAGATGCGTTACAAACCGAACGTTTAGGCCGATCGTGCCTCTCTATCGCTTGTTCCGCGCTCTCGCTTGCACACTCGGCTCAGGCGGAACGTGACAATGAGTCATGCTTTTTCGTGTGTGCAGCCGGCGTTCATCGATTTATTAGACGTTATCACGTCAAAAATTATATATACATATAACCACTTCGCTACAAAATTGCGGAACAGTTCAAATTTCAAAAGTTCACGATGGTTTATAAGTCAACTTATTATTATTATTATTACGAATTTTCTAAAGCTATATTGAAAACTTCTAGCACGACTAGAAGAAAGATATTAAAGTTTTAAAAAATTGGTTTTATTTTCCTTTTTATAAATTGCATGAATACCAACAATTGTTTCTCAAATATTAATCATATAAAAATGTTTTGTAGTGCATAATGATGCACTGAAAATGCCCCGACTCGACACGGATTATCTAGTGAGTCGGGGCCAGATCATTGTCATGGGTCGCTACTGAGCGAGTCGCCCTTTTTATCTTTATATGTGTCGTGTATAAACGAACTATTGTGATTATATGCGATAATAATATGTGAAATGTAAATAAATAAATAAATAAAAAAATTATTGAATAATTGTTAATCACCGTTTTAGCAAAGCTGTGAAGCTCGCATATACACCGTGTCCCACGATGAGACCGCGAAACTCCGGAGGGTGATTGTTCATGATATTCTGAGAAAAAATCTGAATAAAGTTTTTCAAAAAACTCAATTCTAATTTCTTAAAAAAATGATTAAAAATATGAATAAAAATTCACGCGTGTAATACCGTCCATTTTTGAACTGGCCAACACCACGTGACCAGCACCAATTTCAGATATGAAATTCGAATTTTGAATGTCCGCACAAGGCAAGGCGTTCGGTGACCAGAGCGGACCCCCACTCCTCCCCGCCCACCGCCACCCCGCCGCCGCTAGCACTTCAAACAGAAGCCAGTATTACACTCGTCGCTTTTTATGAATACTTTTTTAAAATTAATTATTGGAAATGCCCGGATCAAAAAACTTTATAAGGATTTTTTTCTCAGAATACCATGAACAATCACCCTCCGGAGTTTCGCGGTCTCATCGTGGGACACGGTGTATTTTTCGACACGGCTATGACTCTTCCATTTTATGTAGTATCGACTGTAATTCTAAAATAAAGCATCCTGTACATCACGTAATGGAAATTTAGTAGGAATATACTACTTGTAGCCAAGTTGTGGAACGAGGATTTGCTGTTCTAGGATATAATATGCACGGGCAGGTGTTTTGGGCATCTGACCAGTGCTAGAGGGCATATCGTCAGCACAAAGGACACATTAATAAATATGGTGGTTGAGTGGTTAGAGTAATAGCGAGATGGTTTTTAAATTGTACAATTTAAAAAAAAAAAAAACTGAATTTAAGTATAATACCTGAGCAGGGATATTAAAACATACACTACCGTGGGAATTCCTGAAACTAGTGTAAAACTTTACACGAAGAGTGGATAGGTACTACAATGAAAGCCCCACCCTTTCCCTAGACTGTTTTAAAGACTATTGAGTCATTTTTAAGTCCAGCCAACTCTACCGATTTTTTCAACAAGCTAAACCGCGATTTTAAGATTGTTAGTGTGATAAAAATACGGATGAATTTACGATTATGTACGCGAACAAATGCTTTCATTGTACCCCTACCACCGTCTCGGCTTATGTATTATAATTGTCATTGTTTCCATCACCCAAACCAACCAGAGTCGGCCCAAATTAACAGTGGTAGGGATGTTAGTTTCTACCCCGATCATTATTTATTAGTAATTACAACCACCCGTGAGGAGACCGGTATCCCGCCTCGCCAGGCCCCCCATCCCAGACATCCACCCGTGCATCCGCGGTCAGGGTCTCAATGGAGGGGGGATTAGGGAGAGAGGGGAGGGGACAGAACGCATGTGTGCATCTCACACTAACATCCTATCATCCTATCTGGCAGACACTATTTCATACGTCCCCTGCCGTACCCTATCACAATACCTAGTGGATAGGTACTAGATGAATGAGAGTTTTTCTGCATAATGAAACCTACTAAAAATTTCGGCGGAACTCAGGGATGCAGGATAGATATAGGAAGTGCTAGCCGGTGACAGGATCTCCTAGAAGCGTCTAGTGATTTTCATATTCTCAACATAAGAGCGAACGTGTCGAAAGAAGAAGAAATAATTTAATTGGGTTGTGGTCTAGTGATGGTATCGCAGACTTAGGTCAGGACTCTCTAAATTCGAATCCCGTTCCACCACAACTTGTTTCCTGCATTCTAGCACAGTTTTTCATTACGTGGACTTGACTTGGGAGGATGCACGGGAGCTGGCGGCCGATCGCTTGGCCTGGAGGCAGTTTTTGGAATACATATGCTCCACATAGGGAGCGGATATGGTATGATGATGATGTTGATGATTCCAGACTAGAAAGCCGCCTTGAAATTGAAATACTCGAATAATTTTAACATTATGTATGGATTAAGCAGGGAACATCATAGTTGAAGCTTAAATCGAGAGGCGCACAGTTTGCACCCGCGCTGTGCAAGCGGGCTTCCTGCAAAGCATCGGACCCTCCCATCAAGTATATCGTAAGAATTCAAATATTTCTTTTACTAAAAAAATGAGACAGAAAGAGATGTTCATATCCAATACTGGAATGCAGACGATTGAGAAAAATCTAATGTAAT
Organism: Micrasema minimum; assembly: GCA_022494985.1. Taxonomy (NCBI): domain Eukaryota; kingdom Metazoa; phylum Arthropoda; class Insecta; order Trichoptera; family Brachycentridae; genus Micrasema; species Micrasema minimum. The sequence continues at coordinate 15,847 of JAGVSP010005065.1, forward strand.
AATAGTTCGACCAAAAAGGTTGGAAGAATTTGAATAGGAATTTATTGTTGATAAATATTCAATCACTTTGGTGACTTTTATAGTATTTGAATATACTAGAGTCAAGGTAGAGCCAAGTTTAGTATTCTATCGCCAAAATCCTGGCACCGAACCTTGAAAATATTTTAACTATAATTTCTAGGAACTATGTATATAAGTGACTAGGTACCTATGTAGTGTTTGTGTAAACATATCAGGGATTTTATTTTAGAAGAACGTGTCTTTAAGTACTTGCCTACTAAGACTTAAGAGTATACTCGGTTCTTAGGATCTACATAATAAATATAATATTTTAATATGTCTACTTAATGTGTCAAAAAAAAATTAATATTGTAGATTATGTTTTTCTGGGTTATTATGTCGTGTTCGTGGGCTTTGTGTTGCCGCCGTTTCGGAGCACATTGCAGTGTCCATCTTCAGGGCTGATGAAGGCCGTAAAAACTAACGTGTTTTCAAAAATTGTTTAATTCATATATGCAAAAAATTGCAATGGCTTAAGTATCATGAAAGAAAAAAATGCAAATGAATTAATTTACAACATAAGCCAATGTAAACTTTGAATATTCACGATTCCCGATTTTGGAATAAGCTCTATTAAGATATGAATAAAAATTGGTGTAGATAATCTCGTCATGGGTACAAACAAAGCTTAGTTGTACAGTTCCAAATTAAATCATAAATCATCATCATCATCCCGTATCCGCTCCCTATGTGGAGCATATGGAATCCACAAACTGCCTCCCGGCCAAGCGATCGGCCGCCAGCTCCCGTGCATCCTCCCAAGTCAAGTCCGCGTCCCGCAGCTCTGACGCAAACTGCCGACGAATTGTCAACAGTGGACGACCAGGACGCCGAGACCCTGATGCCTTGTAAAATAGGCATGGTGGCGGCTCTCGGGAGGCATGCGTGGTATATGGCCTAGCCAGCCGAAACGCCTTCGCCGGATGACAGTAGATACCTTGCTGTGTCCGTTGCCTCACCTCTGTGTTCCTTACAAAGTCAAACCACCGCACGCCTAAAATTCTTCACCATAAATACAAAACATAAAATTCGTGTCTCAACAAATCCTATCTACTAAGTTATAATAGAAGTTTAAAAAAGGTGCGCCTATCTACGCATTCAGCTGCTCTTGGTAATTTGAAAACCAGTTTTCATCCCGAGCAATATTTCAAATGTAAATTGACAGGACTTCAGAACTAGAAGAACGCAATCATAAAATTGGAGGTGAACCAACGGACAGATATATTATCCAGTATCTCACAGGATCATTTCACGAAGGATTTTTTATCCTTTGTTCACGGGCCCGTAAATATGAAGCCACATGTCAAAATTCAACCTTTGGATGCCATGACATTAGGAATCGGCGAAATCCGGTGGGCGAGCTGCAGCCTGCACCAATGTCTTCGAATCCTATTAAAGAATTTGTATATTTGGGAAGTATGTTTACAAGAGACGGAAATGTGGATAAGGACATTGAGAGAAGGGTTAGTGCCGGAAACAGAGTTAATGGTGCCTTGAAATCGATAGTGGCAAATAGGAACTTATCGAAAGAAGCAAAATTGGCAGTACACAACGGAGTTCTGGTACCAACCCTTATGTATGGTAGTGAAGCGTGGTGTTGGAAAAAGAAGGATGAAAGTAGACTGAATGCTGTTGAAATGCGATCTATGTGTGGTAAGACTATGTATGATAGGTGTACAAATGTCGAAATTAGAGCAGAGTGCAAGGCTAAGATAAGCATTATCGACAAAATTAAGAAAGGGCTTTTTCGATGGTTTGGTCATGTGGAGCGAATGAGTGATGAAAGAACGGCTAAAAGAAATTTAAATGCAAGTGTGCCTGGGTGTAGAAGCCGCGAAAGGTCGAGAAAGACATGGCATGACCAAGTACGTCAAGTACTTGAAAGTGGACGTGTGAAAAGTCGGAATAATCGGCGTATGTGCATGAGAACATGTATGAATGTTTTTTTTTTTTTTTTTTTTTTTTATTTATTTGACAAGAATATAAAAAAATTAACTTAAAACTAGATCGTGCCAAACAAGTTTTTCTCTCGTTTTTTCGGCACGTTTCATTCACCGAGTTGACACTTGAAACTTAATTTAGATAGTTTATACGATCTACATAATAATGTAGAGGAAGCAAAGGAAGTCTGTCAGGGCAGAGTGGTATGGCGTTCTATCCTCTCTGCCTACCCCTACCGGGAAATGGCATGATGGTTAGTTAGTTAGTTAGTTAGTGAAAAGCTTTTAGATTAATAACATAAGATTTGGTATGTGTGATACCTTCATGAAAATTTTGGAAAAATGCGAATAAGCAAAGTCTGTAGATGTGGTATGTTAATACTTCATCTGTCCTCTTAGAGTGAATTGAACTTCCAAAAATGTTATTAACCGCTGCCATACTAGTACATCACAGCCGAACACCGTGACCGATCTTTAAGTTGTTTTGATGTATCTCTGGTCCAATCTGGTCTACCAGCAGACCAAAATGGGTTGGGGTTCGAAAATCGGTCATCTCGCTCGTCTGTGAGATTAACTCTGCGAAGATAACGAGGCGAGATTTGCTATGAGCTCTGTGCTTATGATGAATGAAATGTTTAGGGTTTAGGTTAAATTTTTTCTCTGTTTTTGCACTTCAAGAACCTACCGTGGAAGTGCGAAAAAAGATCAGAGGCCGTATATTAAATTTTGGAGAAAGAGATCTTTGACCATTGCCTCAATTTTTATCTACAGAAGAAAATGTTTTCACAAAGTTCCTGAATATCCAAGACCTAATTACCTAATGGTCGTTGCCATATAATGAATACTGCTGTAAGAAGCTCTAAGCCACTGCCTGAAGACAATTCTTCGGCGGTTTCTACCAGCATTATTCAATGATGACTCCTCAGCCGTATTAAGTACCGCCATATTTCCTGTGAATCCAGAGTAAATCATAAATAAAACACATTTAACACACAAGTCCAAATGGCACATACAACGTTGTGGTTTAGCACGGTACAATATTAAATCGCATAGCATATCTACAATCGATTTCTTTGTTTGGCTGGAGATAAAATATTCTAGTATATTACCTATTATATTTCGTCAAGTCCGCGTCCCGCAGCTCTGACGCAAACTGCCGACGAATTGTGCAACAGTGGACGACCCAGGCGCCGAGACCCTGATGCCTTGTAAAATAGGCATGGTGGCGGCTCTCGGGAGGCATGCGTGGTATATGGCCTAGCCAGCCGAAACGCCTTCGCCGGATGTGACAGTAGATACCTTGCTGTGTCCGTTGCCTCACCTCTGTGTTCCTTACAAAGTCAAACCACCGCACGCCTAAAATCTTCACCATAAATACAAAACATAAAATTCGTGTCTCAACAAAATCCTATCTACTAAGTATATTAGAAGTTTAAAAAGGTGCGCCTATCTACGCATTCAGCTGCTCTGGGTAATTTGAAAAACTAGTTTTCATCCCGAGCAATATTTCAAATGTAAATTGACAGGACTTCAGAACTAGAAGAACGCAATCATAAAATTGGAGGTGAACCAACGGACAGATATATTATCCAGTATCTCACAGGATCATTTCACGAAGGATTTTTTATCCTTTGTTCACGGGCCCGTAAATATGAAGCCACATGTCAAAATTCAGAAATGGGCGCAACCTTTGGATGCCATGACATTAGGAATCGGCGAAATCCGGTGGGCGAGCTGCAGCCTGCACCAATGTCTTCGAATCCTATTAAAGAATTTGTATATTTGGGAAGTATGTTTACAAGAGACGGAAATGTGGATAAGGACATTGAGAGAGGGTTAGTGCCGGAAACAAGAGTTAATGGTGCCTTGAAATCGATAGTGGCAAATAGGAACTTATCGAAAGAAGCAAAATTGGCAGTACACAACGGAGTTCTGGTACCCAACCCTTATGTATGGTAGTGAAGCGTGGTGTTGGAAAAAGAAGGATAAAAGTAGACTGAATGCTGTTGAAATGCGATCTGTGTGTGGTAAGACTATGTATGATAGGTGTACAAATGTCGAAATTAGAGCAGAGTGCAAGGCTAAGATAAGCATTATCGACAAAATTAACAAAGGGCTTTTACGATGGTTTGGTCATGTGGAGCGAATGAGTGATGAAAGAACGGCTAAAAGAAATTTAAATGCAAGTGTGCCTGGATGTAGAACCGCCGAGAAAGATGGGCCAAGAGTCAAGTACTTGAAATGGCGTGTGAAAAGTCGGAATAAGTACGTCATGAGTAACATGTATGAAAGGTTTTTTTTTTTTTTATTTTTTTATTTAGACACGTTGAAAAGTCGGAATAATCGGCGTCACCGAGTTGTGCTTATAGATAGTTGTTAAGATGTATGAATGTAGAGGAAGCAAAGGAAGTCTGTCAGGACAGAGTGGTATGGCGTTCTATCCTCTCCGCCTACCCCTACCGGGAAATGGCGTGATGGTTAGTTAGTTAGTTAGTTAGTAAAAAGCTTTTAGATTAATAACATAAGATTTGATGTGTGATACCTTCATGAAAATTTTGGAAAAATGCGAATAAGCCAAGTCTGTAGATGTGGTATGTTAATACTTCATCTGTCCTCTTAGAGTGAATTGAACTTCCAAAAATGTTATTAACCGCTGCCATACTAGTACATCACAGCCGAACACCGTGACGATCTTTAAGTTGTTTTAATGTATCTCTGGTCCAATCTGGTCTACCAGCAGACCAAAATGGGTTGGGGTTCGAAGATCGGTCATCTCGCTCGTCCGCGAGATCAACTTTGCGAAGATAACGAGGCGAGATTTGCTATGAGCTCTGTGCTTATGATGAATGAAATGTTTAGGGTTTAGGTTTAAATTTTTTCTCTGTTTTTGCACTTCAAGAACATACCGTGGAAGTGCGAAAAAAGATCAGAGGCCGTATATTAAATTTTGGAGAAAGAGATCTTTGACCATTGCCCTCTAATTTTTATTCTACAGAAGAAAATGTTTTCACAAAGTTCCTGAATATCCAAGACCTAATTACCTAATGGTCGTTGCCATATAATGAATACTGCTGTAAGAAGCTCTAAGCCACTGCCTGAAGACAATCTCTTCGGCGGTTTCTACCAGCATTATTCAATGATGACTCCTCAGCCGTATTAAGTACCCGCCATATTTCCTGTGAATCCAGAGTAAAATCATAAATAAAACACATTTAACACACAAGTCCAAATGGCACATACAACGTTGTGGTTTAGCACGGTACAATATTAAATCGCATAGCATATCTACAATCGATTTCTTTGTTTGGCTGGAGATAAATATTCTAGTATATTACCTATTATATTTTCATATTTTGCACATAAAATATAAGGAAATACATATTTCATTTTCTGGAACACGTGATAGATAAAGGGATGAGGATGAATGCCACTCAGAGATAAGATAATAATTATCAAATCATACATGAATTGCCAACACTGAGGGCTATTATTTATTGAAAGTTTCAACTCTTTATTAGGTACCGACTGAGGCAGAAGAAATTAAACTTTGGCATTGGACCGAGCGTCCAAATAAGCGATAGAGCGTGTGATATTTAGAATTCAGATATCAATGGTGATTTATACCATCGTCTTATGAATGGGGATTATTTTATTGGCGCCAACAACTGTGAGGTGCGGCAGATACCCGTGAGACTAGCTGATGTGCTGTGGATAAATAAATATTATCGTTGATAAAGCTCAAGACATTACGTCATCCCTTCATAGAAAAATAAAAATACAATCTAGCCTTCACGTTGGTATTTGCGTATCGTTAAGTTGTATAGATACACACGCCTAGGATATTATTTATGCCCTCTGGCAAAACACCCAAGATCTTATGTTGAAATCAAAAAAACATTTTTTTTTTTTTTTACGTGATTTTTATCATCAAGTTAGTGACAATTGTTTCGCCTTGTAAGGGCATTATCAAACTGTGGCGTTGAAACATTTACATCTTATTTTATACAATATTGGCTTATTAGTTACAGGAATTTAGTAAAAATCCACAGGTGTTCCTCTCCCTATTCTTAAAAACTGTAACTAATAAGCCAATATTGTATAAAATAAGATGTAAATGTTTCAACGCCACAGTTTGATAATGCCCTTACAAGGCGAAACAATTGTCACTAACTTGATAATAAAATCACGTAGAACAAAAAAAAATGTTTTTTTGATTTTAACATGAGATATCATGGAGTTCTACAAAATAAATGCCATATCAATCAACCCAAGATCTTAATAATATGAATATCAGATGCTTGCTTCTACAAGGGCAAAATGATAAAAGGTACTACTTATTTATACATCAGGGATTTTTTTACTTAGTTCTATTTTTTACACTTCTACAATTTACTAAATCTATAAATTCGAATAAATAGCGGGTGGAAATACGATTTTTACTTCACCCTGTAGCTCAAGCACAGATAACTATCGACGTAGTTAAAAGCGTGCTATTTACGTGCTAACGCTCAACGATTTGAGCGATCACAGTTCGATACCGTGGTAGCGGTTCGGCTGTGTTCATCGTGTGTTCGGACGTTTTCGCCTAGCCGATCATAGCCGACTGGGGCCGATGCGGCCATTGATCGCGGCCTTACGTCAAACGTCAAATCAATGCGCTTGTCGGATTATTATATTATCGACTGCTTTTCTCAATATTTGGCTTCCCGAAAACCGGCTAAATTATAATAAAGATTGAATTAATATATGTGCGAATAAGATATTTCTCGGAAATGGCTCGCGAATAGTATGGCTCGTTTTAATAATCCCGATCGATAACTTTTAACGCGTGTTCCATTGTGATCGCGAAAACGTTAAACATCCATGGGTAAGAAATCGTTATCACGTCGCTTATTACCGAATCGGTACTGCTCTGTGATCGAGCAACTGAAGTCAAAATGTACTTATTTCTAATTAATTTAGAAGACTCAAATAATAATCCTCTCTGCCTACCACTTTGGGGAAATAGCGTGAAGTTTAGTTTATAATTTAATAAGCGTTTTCAAAAAGTACATAAGAAAGAGAGGTAAAAATCGAAACGTGCAGGTTTTTAAATAATATTACAATATATTTATACAATGTAGAAGCCGAGGAAGGCCGAGAAAGACACGGCATGACCAAGTACAACAAAGTACTTGAAAGTGGACATGTGAAAAGTCGGAATAACCGGCGTATGTGCATGAGAAGATGTATGAATGCAGAGGAAGCAAAGGAAATATGTCAGGACAGAGTGGTATGGCGTTCTATCCTCTCTGCCTACCCCTACGGGGAAATGGCGTGATGGTTAGTTAGTTAGTTATATTTTTACAAGATATTTATACCTGGAAGTATATTATACGAAAATGGCGCTGTATGAATTATCCATAATAATAATAATAATGCTCATGCATCTGAAAACTATTAGCTTGAAAAAACAATCAGCAAAAATAATGTAGGTTCGAATTACGAATAGTAAAAAAATATTGGTGTCCATGATGGAAATATAAAGGTAGGTACAAAAAAGGTAGGTTCAAGGTTCAGAATGAAATGAATGATAAAATTGTTTTATAATTCAATGTCAAGTGTTTGGCCTGTGACCTTCGGATTGATAAGAAATCTATGTTTAAAAAAAACTGGTCATTTGTTATGTGGAAAATATACAAAACACGTCCGTGATAATGCTGTTGTTACGAGTATGTCTCATGGTTTGTTGGACGGAATGGCAACAATCTCTTGGGTTAGGGAAGATTTTTCATTTGAAATTAAGGTATTCAATGTTGGACATGAGGAACAAACAGATATTGAAGAGAGAAACAGGGTGTAATAAAATGATAAAGAAAAGTGGAATGTATGCTCAGATAAAATTAGGATAAAATTTAATTGAATGAAAACATTATTTTGTTGATTGATTCGGAATTCACTTTGTAACACTTCATAATGAATTATGATTAAATAAAACAATGTAACACATAACATTGTTTTATTTAATCATAATTCAGAATGAAAACATATCTACTTGTGTCAAAAATTATGAGAAGCTTTTAAAAGAATGAAAGTAGATTGAATGCAGTTAAAATGCGATCTCTCAGGCGAATGTGTGGTAAAAAACTATGTATGATAGGTGCACTAATGTTGAAATTAGAACAAAATGCAAGGCTGAGATAAGCATTATCGACAAAAATCAGAAAGTTCTTTTTCGTTGGTTCGGTCATGTAGAGCGAATGGATGATGAAAGAGCGGCTAAAAAAATATATGATGCGACTGTGCCTGGATGTAGAAGTCGAGGAAGGCCGAGAAAGACATGGCATGATCAAGTAAAACAAGTGCTTGAAATTGGGCATGTAAGAAGTCAGAATAATAAGATGTATGAATGTGGAGGAAGCAAGAGAAGTATGCCAGGACAGAGTGGTGTGGCGTTCTATCCTCTCTGCCTACCCCTTCGGGGGGATGGCGTGATGGTTAGTTAGTTAGCCTGTTTTTTATGTCCATGCCCATGGAGTTATTATCATAATCAAAATTCAGTTTAAATACTGGAATCAACCCAAAACCCAGACAGAGGTTTTGTTATACGGTTAGGCTACATAAGGGTATAGATGAAAATAGGCTCTTGATTTAGCGGGCCATGCTTTCGAGACCACTTTAAAACCCGGTTTTAGTTATTATGCCGTGGTCCCGTCTACGCCGCCGACAATTTAGCATTGAGAGCGGGTCCCGACGCGACGTCCCGGTAGAGGTCAAAACTCCAAGACAAAAAATCTCATTTACAAGATTCGCGAATACATTTCTCAGCACAGCCAAAATGTTATTCGAAATTGCGGTGGAATTTAAAATAAGCGTATGTCACGTAAGGATCATACGACACGCAAAATATCTACGCGAAGTTATGATGGAAGGATAAACAATCTAAAGGCATTGTGTCTTGATTTATGCGGCCATTTCCGTTACGAGGTCCTGTCATAACATCTTGTCTTAAGCCCACTTTATATGGCGCAGTTTACTACACAGTTTTCTGTGCAGTCTGAAAACGGTCCCGTATAAAGCTAAAACTGCATGAAAAACTGTGTGCTAGTGTCAGATTTAAGCTGACATGACAGTCAATGTTTTTTTTATGTTAACGTTTAAGTAGACATTGGTTTATTGTATGCTTTTAAATACGTAAAAAACCAATAACATATTTACACATTATTAGCTAAATATACAATTTCCTGAGAGCAAACATACGATAATAACTTACAATCGCGTTTCAAAAATACACATATTTAGCGTGTCTTCTGACAGAAGTTTGACAGACTGCACAGTTTTTCTGAACAAGAAACTGTGTAGTTTTCTGAACAAGAAACTGTCCCATATAAAGCGGGCATTAGTAGAGTGTGGACGAGGGACGGTAAATAGTAAAGGAAAATCAGTAGATAGCCGCAGGAGATGACTGGATACTGGATCTGACATGGATCGATCAAGAAATTGTATAAAATAAACAATAAATAACATTTTGAGTGTGTCCAAATACTTGTAGACAAAAACTGGATTTCGCCCATTACGGGCTAATAATTACAATTTGACATCTCAACAGAGACGAGAAGTTTGGAAGGGAATATGGATATCTAGGCGTTAACAGGGCTTATGACCTGTCATTGCCTGTATTACAACATTCCCCATTTCACCTAGTATCTAATATCCATATCTGCCACTTAACCCAGCCAATGACAGGTCATAAGCCCTGTAAACGCCTAGATATCCATATTCCCTTCCAAACATCTCGTCTCTGTTGAGAAGTCAAATTGTAAACAATAAATAATAAAGATGCTCATTATTTACAGAAAGTTTTCCAAAAAAGCTGACAAAATACTGATTAAAAGTGCAAAGAACAAACTAAAATCATAATATTGGATCATAAGAAACCGCAGGCGCAGGCGCCAAATCCACATTCATAATAATACATCCAATAACCTTGGAGGATAAATATGTAGATGTTATGTTCCATGGTTTGCGTAACAAAAAACGAAGGGTTAAACACATATAAATTTGATATAGGTATGGGTATGTAACAATTAATAATAGTGTATTTACCAATCGCAGGTTTGTTGGGTAAAGCGAAACAAAAAATGGACATTGAAATTGGTTCCGAGGGCCATTTTGTTGTGTCTTTCATTCCTGTACAAGTGCGCCAGAGTTTACCCCGCGGGCGTTGTTTGAGAAAGGTTTGTTTGCCTTTTAATATTGGTATAGATGTGTTGACATTGTACAGAATGTACAGTGCACTAGTTGCTCGATCACAGATCACTACCGACTCGGTAATAAGCGACGTGATAACGATTTCTTACCCATGGATGTTTAACGTTTTCGCGATCACAATGGAACACGCGTTAAAAGTTATCGATCGGGATTATTAACCGAGCGCTTCTAGTCGCGAGCCATTTCCCGAGATATATCTTATTCGCACATATATCTTCATTCAATCTTTCTCGAGTGCCGTTTTGCATTAAGCCGGTTTTCGGCAAGCCAAATATTGAGAAAAGCAGTCAACATAATAAAAAATCCGACAAGCGCGATGATTTGACGTTTGACGTACGGCCGCGATATCGAGTGAATCGGCTCCGCTCGGCTCAGATCGTCAATGCTCGGCTCGGCGATCGCGGTATTGAACATATGTCATTGTGATCGGTCAAATCGTTAGCGTTAGCACGGGTTTAGCACGTTTTTAACTACGTCGATAGTTATCTGTGATTGAGCTATAGGTAAGATAACAGCCAGCGCTAAGTTCATTTGTTTAGGAGCAAGTTCAGTGATAAAAGGAAACGGAGATCCTTGTGTTCCTAAAAGGTCGTCGCTCCGGAGGTAATATCGAAATAAGAACACCTATATAGCAAGAGGAACACGTGTAAGATTTAAAAAAACGATATCGGTATACAAGGATTTAATTATCTTTGGAATGCCGTGGGTAAAAAAACCAAGAAAAATTCATAGGGTAAAAAATAATATTGACTTGGTATTTTGGATGCAACATATTTATGTATCTACTTCGATTACACTTGTAAACTCATACATAATCATGTTTTACTAGTCGTATTTATGTTGCTTTTATTAAACCATATTTTCGATCACAAAATATGTTTCATTTGGTGTATGTTTAGGTATTAATTTGAGGGCGTATTATAACAACTACTGTACATAAATTATGAATTAAACTGTACAACATTTTTGAGATTTTGACCGATTCACGAAATAGATAATGATTATAAGCAGCCAGAAATCTTATTTTGCAGATTACGTAAAAAAGTAATTTGATTATTCTGACGTAAACTGTTGACGGATATACAGCAGTGGACGTCCAGGATGCTCGATACCTTGTAAAATCGGGAAATATGGTCAAAGTTTGTAGTTTGTATATGCAGGGTGTAACAAAACTCGATGTACAAGCGGGAAACCAGTGAATCTACATAATATTTGGAATCGATTTTATAGAATAAAATTTTTTGATTTGACCCTTAGTTTTTGAGAAAATTAAGTACGAAAGTTGATTTAAAAAAACATTTTTTTTCAAATTGTTATCAAGTATCATGTATTTAGTCAAATAAATACTTAAAAAATAAATTAAAAAAACGTTTTAATAAGAATTTAAGCAATTTGTCTTAATCTGACATACTTGTGAAAACTTTTGCGAGAAGAAAAAAAAAAATTTTTAAGCTCAGATTAAAAAGTCATAGGTATACAAAATCGTCTCCAAATACGGTGTAGATTCACCAGTTTTCGGGTTGTACTACAAGTTTTGTTACTCCCTGTATATAAGTCGGGACGAGGACTCAACTCCATATGCTCCACATAGGGAGCGGATATGGTATAATGATGATTTTTTTACAAAAATGACTAAGCTATCCGATTATTATTATAACAAATAATATTAGTCGATTTCGCGTACCCGGGTAGTATGATCGCGAGGAGGTTGCAGGTATCTCAGTATCTCCGCTCCGTGTATGGTGTAGAATGGCCCCCGCGGGCACAATTCACATTGGACAATGCGAGCCTCCAGTGCCAGTGGACAGCCGACAAAGGTGGCGATTTATAAGAGAGAACAGGTTCGGAACAATGCGGGCCGAGACCTCCTCGCTCTCCTGATACCCCGGACAACGTGCGGGAGACTGGGATTAAGTCTATTTGAAAATGGAATGAAGTTTGTTTGAAAGTGAAACGAAGTCTATTTGGAAGCGGAATATCGGAGACTGGGAATTAAGTCTATTTGAAAATGGAATGAAGTTTGTTTGAAAGTGAAATGAAGTCTATTTGGATGTGGAATATCGGAGATTGGAAAATAAGTCTAAGTATTTGAAAATGGAATGAAGCTTGTTTGAAAGAGAAATGAAGTCTATTTGGAAATGGAATATCGGAGACTAAAAATAAAGTCTATTTGAAAATGGAATGAGGTTTGTTTGAAAGTGAAATGAAGTCTATTTGGAAGTGGAATATCGGAGACTGGAAATTAAGTCTATTTGAAAATGGAATAAAGTTTACAATTTGACATCTCAACAGAGACGAGAAGTTTGGAGGGGAATTTGGATATCTAGGCGCGTTTTACAGGGCTTATGACCTGTCATCGGCTGGGTTAAGTGGCCACTTGATGTATTACAACATTCCCCATTTCACCTAGTATTTGATATCCATATCTGCCAGTTTGAAATTGAAATGAAGTCTATTCGGAAGTGGAATAACGTCACAATAACACAGCGCAAGTCGAAAATTAACAGTTTCACTGGAACCTATGTGCTCCACATAGAGAGCGTATATGGAATGGTGATGATGAAAGTTGACGTACTAGAAAGGGTACACTGGCACTGGTGCCTATATGAGAGTCTACTGAAACTATTCATTTTGTAAGTTGAAATGTACCCAATAAAAATACAGTATATAATAGGTATAATATTCATTGAAGCAAAGTAATTACCAATCAAGAAAAAATTCGCTCCAAAAACATTTAACAAATCATTAAAAACCAAATTGCGGACCGGAAACGGCAGCAATTCAGGTTCGAAATTAATAAATGCATTGTGACAAAACCGAACTGTAAAATAAATGAAACATGTTGATAAGATAATTGCATTACATGCACCACAATCACTCTCGGAATAATATTACAAAAAGACGTTTATTTATAAACTTGAGGCGAGTCCAGTTTCCATAAAAGGACGGTTTTGTGAAGATAGAGTAAAAGCGACAAGCGCAGTATCCATCCTCCTTTATGGCATTACAATATTGAAACCTTTATATAACATTGATTGAGTTTTTTCCCATCCGCCGTTCTGAACTTTCGCCATAATCAGGAAGGAGCCCGGGCGATCAGAGGTAAAGAGGTAGGGGAAATCGGTTCAAAATAATCCCTCGGAGTAAAATGATCCCTCTAGGTCTAGATCTAGATTTTAAATATTAATTACCATTACAACATTGATATTATTGACACTTCGTTTATTGAATTTAAACTGAATCATTCTATACTTGGATATATTTCCTGTAAATAAAAATAATATTTGAAAAAATTAAAATACAATTTTTATTTACAGTTTAAGTTTATCCTCAACACGGGCACTCCTGTGAGGACCAAATATATCTAAATTCTAAACCATCATTTGATCTTACGCTTCAGTACCAGTCCAAGGTATCACACGTGAAATATAAATATGAAAATCACATGTAGGTACATAAATCAATAAATATATAATGTTTGACCTCCTACTAGAATCATGCACGAAGCGGGCAATGCTTATAAAACAGTGTTATTTTATGTAGTTATCCTACTCTCTTTTAGGTTACCACTTTTACGTTTTAAATTATTTTTTGTTGTTATTTCGATTTGTACAATATGGTGTACCTACATTGCCGGGATTATTGTCTAGTGACAATTTCTTCTAACCAAACCATAAAAAAAGTAGTTTTATCAAGTTTATTGTAGGTGTTATAATTATTAACAAAGTACACATTTATTTTGTATGTGTAATGGCAGGATTATTGAGTTGTTTAGTTCAGTTTTTAACGTTGTATGTGTATCTGGTATCAAAAATATAAAGGCAAATTCGCAGATATGCATTAAAATATTAAAAGAATTAACATAGCAGCGTTTTAGACATAAAAAAATTATCACAATACATTTTCAAAAATACTATTCAAGCAATAATTAATTGCAAAGGAGCATATTGCAAAAAAAAAACAATAATTTTCATTTTTCAAAAAAATTCGCTTTAGAGGATCATTTTACACCAGTCTCCCCCGCTAAGAAAGCGAAGAGAGTATAAATAGCCGTCCGGGGCGTCCGGGCAAAACCACATACCGCGAATCCTTGTAAAATCAAGTCATATTGCGGTCAACACTTTTGTTGGTAGAAGGGTCAAATTTGCAGGCTGTGAGATGAGATGACTTCGTGGTCGTGAAAGAATTACTAGTGCTCATTACTTAGGTACTTACTGCTGATGGATCAGGGCGCAGATCATTAAAATATCTACTTTGAACCAAAGATTTGAAATGCATATCACTGAATTTAGGTAAACAATTCATTTGTATTTGATTCTCATTCTTAACTACAACCGTTCAACTTTTTGTTTGTTGATTGTATCTATTTTTATATATCTTTTTTTTTGCTATTTAACCAGTAACCACTCACCTTGATTCAATTAGATTTTTGTTTAAATGTCTCTATTACTCTAATTGTCCATGCGCTTGGTAGCTGCAAGACAAATTGTAATTGAGTGAGTCTTTCCCGGTAAATTCAAGCCATCTTTAGTAAATAGTTAGGATAAAATATGTATTGTAATCCTGCCCCAATTTTTCAAAACTACTAAACTTGTTCGTAAAATCAATTACCCAGATTACTGATATCAGATGGAAGCTGGCATTCCAGTAGTTCATGCGCTCTGTAGCTGCAAGATGACCTGGATTCTTGACTCCATCTGCTATCAGTAGAATAAGTATTTCATTAGTATCGCGTTTTTAGTAAAATTGTTTGAATTTAATTTGTACGTGGGTGAAGCTGAAATTCCAACAGTCCATGCGCTTTGTAGCTGCAAGACGAATTGGGGTTCGGTACTTCACCTACGTATAGATTTTAGTATAATTTCTTAGATAATCGTTGTCTCAGATCCTTTATTCATAAATTGGGAATGGAATAAACTAAGAATATCGAATGTACAGCGCCCTTGAGGTGATTTCTCACAAAAATGGCGCTTAATAAATTATCCATAATAATAATAATAATAATAATCTACATGCTCATAACATAACGTATCGCAGGATGCATATTTTTATATATTTATTTAATTTTTAAACACCCACTCGGGCTTTTACATAAACAATAACATAAATACAGATATGATCTTATCTACGTTGTTATAAAAATATTAAATATATATAAACTAAAAAAACATAAATATGGATATTTACACAAGATACACCCATATACGAAATTTTCTTGTTTTTTTTCGACAATATTAAAAAAGGTCTTTTACGATGGCGATGGTTTGGTCACGTGGAGCGAATGAGTGATGAAAGAACGGCTAAAAGAAGGCTATAATGCATGTGTGCCTGGATGTTGAAGCCGAGGAAGGCCGAGGAAGACATGGAATGATCAAGTAACGACAAGTACTTGAAAGTGGACATGTGAAAAGTCGGGATAATCGGCGTGTGTGCATGAAAGTATGAACGTAGAGGAAGCGAAGGAAGTGTGTCAGGACAGAGTGGTATGGCGTTCTATCCTCTCTGCCTACCCCTACAGAAAATGGCGTGATGGTTAGTTAGTTGTTTCAAATAATATTCTTTATGATATCAAAGACCCGAAAGAACAGCAAATAGATCATCAGAGTTAAATTCATTCATTTTTTACCGAGAGAGATTTTTCATTCAAGAGATTTTACCGATAACCGTCATATACACGTCAATCTGCGATACATAAAGATGTAGATAGTTTGATGATATGTGCCCAGAAATGAAAATATTCGTATTCCGACCGAAATATTATGTACGTGAATTCGATAATTACTTTGCGTGCCAAGGGCTGGTTTTGCCAAAAATAATATGATAATAGCGGGAAATTATGTATTTAAAATACAATCATTTATCATCGTGTGGAAGAGAGCGTGTTTATTGATGAAACGAAACGACAGCTAAGTATTTTTTTTTATTGAAAGGGGTATTTTTATACCGTTAACAAGTCAGGGACCTAGGTACTACACACAACTCAAAATATATCGTTTCGCAAAATTTCAGTACGTTAAATGCCACTAAAGTGCGTGGCGCTTTATATGAGTAAATTCTTTGAATTTGTCACATTTGACCGAATATGCTACGCTGCGGGCCCAGGTTTATAACCGCGCCAAAACTTTCATATCATTTGACGGTTTTTAACGAATCGATTAGCTATGTTCGATTATGAATTATTAGATATAGGTACCAACCCTTATGTACGGAAGCGAAGCATGGAGTTGAAAAAATTAGGATGAAAGTAGATTGAATGCAGATGAAATGCGATCTCTCAGGCGAATGTGTGTTAAAACTATGTATGATAGGTGCACTAATGTTGAAATTAGAGCAGAATGCAAGGCTGAGATAAGCATTATCGACAAAATTGAGAAAGGTCTTTTACGTTGGTTCGGTCATGTAGAGCGAATGGATGATGAAAGAACGGCTAAAAAAAATATATGATGCGACTGTGCCAGGATGTAGAAGTCGAGGAAGGCCGAGAAAGACATGGCATGATCAAGTAAAACAAGTGGGCATGTAAGAAGTCGGAATAATCGACGTGCGTGCATGAGTAGATGTATGAACGTGGAGGAAGCAAGAGAAGTATGCCAGGACAGAGTGGTGTGGCGTTCTATCCTCTCTGCCAACCACTTCGTAGAAATTGTGTGACGGTAAGATAATTCATTCCTCAACGTAACTCCCCATTTACAAACTTTACCGCCAAAATTTTTCTGCCTGACCCAATATAGTGAAAGTCGCTATAGTGAATAACGCAGTTGACGTTGTGTGGGGTGAAAAAAAATACTGCACGTTGTTGCACCCAAAAAGAATCTCGGTTCTCAGAATGCAGTTTAGTAATGCAGCGGGAGGGATCGTGCGGCGCGGTAGTAAGGTAGAGTCGTGAGGCTGAGCTGCATCGCGGCCTTCGGTACACTTTTTGAGGGGTAAAGAATGTTGAGATAAGCACAGTTTAGACTTATAAAAATAAGCAGAAGAAAAAAATGGCCTATTACTTCTTTGTAGTCGTAAATCCCAACCAAAAAATCGTGAATCTACGTTGATTATTGATTTATTCAGAACTTATTCATATTATCGTGTTATTAAACATTTCATTACATTTATTCTTTGCAGGAACAAATAACATGGACCAGATTCTGGGTACACTAAAAATTAACAAGGAATACAAATTTGATGACTATAATTGTTTTGGTTAGTTTTGTGCATGTTGTTATGAATGAATGCACTTATTTAACAGTTAAGCGATGCACTGTATGCAAAACCTGTTGGGTTTACAATTAAATATTATTGTTGGTACTCGAAATCTGCACTCGAGACTGACAATGGCATAATATTATGATATGCCATTTTTGACCGCAATAAATTTACGAATACAAAGTGATAAAAGACAGCCGGAAAAAAAAAACATAAAAACTAAATCTATTTGGCCATTTTAGAATAATTCTTACCTGTCCACTTTCTTTAAAAGTTGGTTACTGGTTTCTTATTACAACAAATCAATGTAATTACAGTAATGTTGGATTTAATATTCTCCTCATAATTGATATTGTACATTATGGGACCTGCTTTCTGGCCATTTATTCTATTCCAATATTTTGAAAAATGCAGAATCCGTAATTGAAATAATTGAAGTATATCATTAGAGCTCAAAATTTTATTTTTAAAAATGAAAATAATATAAAATTAAAAAATTATATATATTTATACATATATATAAATTAAAAAAAAAAAAATAAGTTTAATCGTAGAGGGTTTTTTGTATGGCGACTACTAACCACCCAAAATATTATGGGTTGCACAGTTACTTATTTTCAGCTTTCAGAGACAACAGCTGATAGGCGCGATAAGAAGTCAAGGTGAGGATTTCACAGGACATCCATCCGTGATAATGTCATTCTATAATAAATTATCACAAGAGGTGGAATCATACATGATAAAACTATAGTAAAGGATAAATAAATAAAAAACAAAAATAGGACACAAAATGCCGAACACTCTTTTTGTTGATCGGAAGACTGTTGATGTCCCATACACAAGTCCGTCCTTCTCCATGATGAGTTTTCCGTGGTTTGTCTCATCATCTTCATTGATTGAGTTTTTTTCCACACATTCGCCTGAGAGATCGCATTTCTACAAGCATTTCAATCTGCTTGTGTACATTTTTTTCCAAGTCCATGCTTCGCTTCCGTACATTAGGGCTGATAACTATCTTCGTCATAGACAGCATCCGATTGTTTTCTATTCACGATGCAGAATCAAACCTGCCATTGGTTTATGACTGTTGGTAGGGGAGCAATCTTGACTACTTAAGATCGCAATCACCTATCGGTTGTCGACGATATTTTCATCGACAGTGGGTCTTCCCTTAGGAAAGCACTTCAAACTTATAATTTTCTTTCTACACTTTGTTATATCATTATACTAACATAATATCAATTGTCTTGTGAAATGAATGATTATGTATTGTATTTTTCTAAATAACTGAAATAAAAAAAAAATGAAACGATTTTTTTAAAAATCAAAGCTCGTTATTTACGAGATCTTTCTTAGCTTACCTCTTTCGACCGTGGTGGTTGCTTTCGATAATCTCGACTTTCGACAACAATGTCTCGCCGAAATTCGATATTACGTATAGCGATTTAATGGCTTGTGTAGGTAATCTAAGAGCACATAATATAAAACGTAATCCATATTATAGCGTGATCGACTGGGGTTCACAGGATGCGGTTACAGTTTCTTTCGCTAACCGCTGCACTGCCGACTGCCGACCGTAACTTACTGTTTCCAGTGCAAATTACAATTTTTGCGATCAGTGTGAAAATTTATTATGGAATCTATGGAAAACCATAATGTACCTAAGGAGCTGTGATTGCATTTTCGCATTTATTTTCGGCCATAAGAGCATGCTCCACCACGTTGACTCGCGGCCGCTTTCTCAAACAAACGTATCCCTCGATTTTCTCCCTAGAATTTAATATTAGAGCAATGATTTTTTTCACACATTTTAGATATCAACCAGTAGCTCAAGCACAGATAACTATCGACGTAGTTAAAAGCGTGCTAATCACGTGCTAACGCCTAACGATTTGAGCAATCCCAATGACATAACGTTTAATACCCGCGAGCATTGACGATCTGAGCCGAGCGGAGCCGAGCGGAGCCGAACTACGCTATATATCGCGGCCTTATGTCAAACGTCAAATCATCGCGCTTGTCGGATTTTTTATTATTTCGACTGCTTTTCTCAATATTTGGCTTGCCGAAAACCGGCTAAATTATAATAAAGATTGAATGAAGATTTGTGCGAATAAGATATATCTCGGGAAATGGCTCGCGACTAGTATGCGCTCGTTTAATAATCCCGATCGATAACTTTTAACGCGTGTTCCATTGTGATCGCGAAAACGTTAAACATCCATGGGTAAGATATCGTTATCACGTCGCTTATTACCGAGTCGGTACTGATCTGTGATCGAGAAACAGATGCGTGTTTGTATCGTCTTATTTTTTTGACGTGATAACGTCTAATGAATCGATGAACGCCGACTGCACACACGAAAAAGCATGACCCCATTGTCACGTTCCGCCTGAGCCGAGTGTGCAACGAGAGCGCGGAACAAGCGATAGAGAGGCACGATCGGCCTAAGCGTTCGGTTTGTGACGCATCTATCTCTCTTCCACTCCATCGGCCGATGCGTCCTAGTAGAAGGGGCGACAGCAGCAGCACACAAGCTACAAAGTGAAAGTGAAATTAACGAGTGCAAAAAAATGATAATTTATGGAAAAAATTGTAATTTTTAATTGACTCCTGCTTTGTATTATACAAAATAATGATAATTCAGTAATAATAATTCAATTCAATTCATAAAAGTGTGCTATTTTACATCAATGTTTTCTAATGACGTTATTACGTGAAATTATCGTCCGTAAACCGACTTTACAGACAGCCAAAAGTTTTTTTAACTAATTTATTTATCTCCTTTAGCAAATAAAATATTAATAATGCTTTTATGGGAAGCGGGCCGCGAGTCACGTGGTGGTGTAATGCTCTTAAGTAAACAGTTAATAGTGCTTATACTGCTACTACTTTCCCTTATTCGCACCTAATGGTAAAAACTGCATTGGAGCACTATGACCAGTGCATCTTGATTATTTTTATTACATGAAGGCAAGATGGTCAGTCTTACGCTTCAGAGGCAGTCCAAGGTATCAGATACGTAACATTTTTATAACTAAAATACATATTTCATATTGACCCCCATCGACAATCGAACCCGCGACCTCATGCGTGGCAATCAAACGCGCTACCACTACACCACGAGGCGGACAAATGTGGAGCGAATGAGTGATGAAATAACGGGTAAACGAAGTTATAATGCAAGTGTGCCTTGATGCACAAGTCGAGGAAGGCCGGGAAAGATATGGCATCAAGTGCAAAAGGTACTTGAAAGTGGACGCGTGAAACGTCGGAATAATCGGCGCGTGTGCATGAGAAGATGTATGAATATAGGGGAAGTGTGCCAGGACAGAGTGGAATGGCGTTCTATCCTCTCCTTACCCATTCGAGGAAATGGCGCGATAGTTAGTTAGTTAGATTTTCTCGTGGGAATATAAAAGCAGATATTCAAGTTGCATTACATACCCTACCGAAGATAACTTTATTATTGTTTACAAGTTACACACGTTTACTTGTTTATAAATGAGTATTTCTACTACATACATAAGTGCAATATAAATATGTATCTGAGGCGATCAAGGAGAGGATGCAGACTGGAGCCAGTAATTCAAGGTATGCACTTGGAAACGCAATTTGCGCAAATAAAACGGAAAGGGAAACTACGAGTACTAAAGGTTGCACGTACGAGTAATGCATATTGCAGCCCGATATTGCATTCCTTGCGTAGTGATATTTATATAAATTGACTTCAGTTCAATTCAATACATAACAGTGTACAAAAAAGTAGCATTTTTTGGTTTCAATTCACACTGTTGAATAAGGGAATTTATGCCAATTTATTAACAGTAGCTGGGATCTTCTAAGTTCTTCCCAATTTTGTTATAATTTACAAGTTTCTCTTATCATCCCTTCGAACAGTGAATAAAAGCTCTCGGTTTGCTGAGGGGTAGGTTACTCATGTCAACGAGACAGGAATATTATGCTTAACTCAGGATCAGGTAATCGCTCTGCAGGTAAAGTAGACAGTCAGGTACAGAGTGGTACAGATCATACAAATTTAAAATACATAGAGTAACAAAACTCGTAGTACAACCTGAAAACTGGTGAATCTACATCATATTCGGAGTCGAATGTGTAAATATCAACGCCTCCTACGTATAACCGTAATATAATCGTAACCCACAAATCGTCGATTTTGAGTTTTTGGTGGATTTCGTCTGTATTTAACTATATCTTTAATTCTACCGAAAAACAAAAAAAAATATTTTGCCAATAATAAGGGCTTTTTTGGGGCGTATCATTTTGTCGTATCTATCTACAACCAATGCATACGGACGAAAATATTTTCAAATGCTCCTCCTGAAAAATCGCATTTTGTGGGTGACGATATTGAATACGTAGGAGGCGTCGATATTGCATTTTGAATCTGAGCTTGAAAGATGTTTTTTTTTTTTCTCATAAAAGTTTTCATAAGTACCGGCAGATTAAGTAAAATTGCGCAAATCTATTATTATCAACTAAATAAATTTTATTTTTGTAAAATAAACTATGTATGATGATGTGCACTAATGTTCAAAATTTAGAGCAAAATGCAAGGCTTTGAATATAGCATTATTTCGATAAAATTACAAAAGGTCTTTTACGTAAAAACATAGAGCGAATTGGATGATGAAAGCGTAGAAAAAATAATTTAAAAAATATGCCCTAGGTAGACCAATTGCCTTTAAAATTGTTCATGATGCGACTGTGCATAGGATGCGATAATGGTTAGAAGTATATAAAAGCAAGAGTGATTACACGATCTCAAGACAACCTTTTCTTGAACCCGTCTACGGAGTAAAACATGTCCATGAAAGTGCTGGCCCTGTAAGATTAGTTTGTACTCTCTGCACATACGACGTGCGTGCATGAAATACCCTGTATTGGAGGAAAATGTGGAACTCTGAAAATGTCTGGAGACGCAGTATGCTAGGCACAGAGTGGTGTTAGCGTTCTATCAAGGTCTCTATTTATAATTTTCGCAAGAAATGCGTGATTACTTTTCTATTTTTTATAAATTGATAAAATTTTTCAAAAATGTTATCGAAAAATAAAAAATCGGCGACTCGCTCCAGATCTATAGGCAAGAGTTCTTACTCAATTTTCTTCAAAAAAACATGATGATGTATATCACCTTGTTTCCCGCTTGTACACCGAGTTTTGTAACACGGTGTATAATTCACAAAAACCATACAAATTTACAAGCTAATTCGCCAAAATGCACGCCAATTTACAATGTAATCCGGCGCGGCATTCTCAAATGACTTGAAATGTCTTTTATCATTACTTCGGATAGTGGCTCTCGGTATGCAGAGGGGGTAAGTAACCATGTCATAACACCATCATTATCATCATACCATATCCGCTACCTATGTGGAGCACATGGATTCCACAAACTGCCTCCAGGCCAAGCGATCGGCCGCCAGCTCCCAAGTCAAGTCCACGTCCCGCAGCTCTGACGCAAACAGCCGACGAATTGTCAACAGTAGACGCCGAGAACCTGACGCCTTGTAAAATAGGCGAGCATGGTATTTTTAGCTTACTTAATTGTTTATTTTGCATATCTAGTACCTAGATAATTTTTTTAAAATTTACCTTACTATGATTACTACTTATATTTTACCTTGTTGTATTACTTATATTTACTACTTACTATTATACCTTATACTACATATACTTTATACTATAATATACTACAATAGTATGTAGTTTTTACGTAACCTCCCTCACCAAGCACAAGAGCTTTACTTTTTTTTGAGAAATATAGCGTTAAAGTTATATTGTCATTTTTTCCAATGTAGTTAATTAAAGCTTTTTTTGATTTTTAATTAGTAATTCCTAATTATTAAAAAAAACTGTTAATTATGGAATAAGTTTTCCGAAATGTGTGTTCCGGCCGATTGTAGTGCATTTTTTAAACATAGTTTTTTGCCAGCATACCCACGATATATTTACCTTTAATAATTTTCCTTCTATATTTACGAAGAAATCTATGCTTAAGAAAACATATTTATGCTATTTTCATTAGATACTTGTTATTGGTATTATGGACGTTTGATAGTTGTATATTTAGAGAAAGAAATTAAATATGATCTTTTTGGTTCTCTTTACTTCACAAAAAAAACCCCGCTTTATAAGTTAATCCAAAATTTGTGTTCCTGCCGAGAAAGCTTTAAAAACTTACAATACTGCATCATTAAATCCAAACGGCATATTTTCGAGTTAGCGTTTTTTGCCAGCATACCATGGTAGATAGTTGAAAAACTTAATTATTACTGCATCATTAAATCCAACATGTATTATATATTTACTTAGAATTTTTTTGTTTTTTTTATTTTTTTTACCTCTCTGAGCATGGACTATCACTACGTTCATCGAATGAAATATCCCTAGGCATCACACTTCCTTTTTTACCAAATCATTCACTGTCCAGGCTCCAAGACTATGGAACGATTTACCACGGGATGTAAAAGATGCGCCCTCCGTATTTGTTTTTAAGAAACGTCTGAAGCATAACTACGTCTCCTCAAACCTCTCAAACATCCTTCATTCATCCTCTTCCCTATCCCTTTCCTTCCTTCCTCTTTTCCACTTCCCCAGTCATATTTTAGTAAGTATATTAATCTTGTAAGTAATGCTATGTAATTTTAAAGCTGTGTCTTTCCACCAATACTCGGTACAATAAAAATCATCACTAAATAACTGTTGCTCGATCACAGATCAGTACCGATTCGGTAATAAGCGACATGATAACGATTTCTTACCCATGGATGTTTAACGTTTTCGCGATCACAATGGAACACGCGTTAAAAGTTATCGATCGGGATTTATTAAACGAGCCATACTAGTCGCGAGCCATTTCCCGAGATATATCTTATTCGCACATATATTAATTCAATCTTTATTATAATTTAGCCGGTTTTCGGGAAGCCAAATATTGAGAAAAGCAGTCGATAATATAATAATCCGACAAGCGCATTGATTTGACGTTTGACGTAAGGCCGTGATCAATGGCCGCATCGGCCCCAGTCGGCTATGATCGGCTAGGCGAAAACGTCCGAACACACGACGAACACAGCCGAACCGCTACCACGGTATCGAACTGTGATCGGTCAAATCGTTAAGCGTTAGCACGTAAATAGCACGCTTTTAACTACGTCGATAGTTATCTGTGCTTGAGCTACTGAGGGTTGGTTGGAAGATATTGCTTAAAAGCAATAAGCCCGCCATTGTACTTTTGCTACGTAATTGTACATGAAGTTTTAAATAAATAAATGTCGGATGAAGAGTAGGTAAAGGGATATAGCGTGATTGTAAATATACTAAACGTAAATGCGCTAAACGATCTCGGCAAACAACAATGCGAAGTGGATACGAGATTGGAACAGGGGCGGATGACGGATTAAGGTATTGAAAGAGCACTTATTTATAATACAGAGTGTTCTCAGAAATTATATTTTAACTTACTACTATTCTTCTTAATCCGCACCCAATGGTGCATAGGGCACTGCATCGGTACTCCAAGTGCAGTGTATATTGATCATTTTGTTACATGAAGGTAAGATGATCAGTCATCATCATCACCAGTCCAAGGTATCACACATGAATATTAATATGAAAATTACATAAAAATAAATATTTCATGTTGACCCCCTACGGAAATCGAACCCGCGACTTCATGCACGGTAGCTAGATGCGCTACCACTGTGCTACGAGGCGAAAAAAAGCATGAATTAATAAATTATTTCTGTGAAAAATCTCTACCACATCGGCCTGAAATAATAACATTCTTATAGCATCAAAGCGGATTCAACTAACTAAATAACTAACTAACCATCACGCCATTTCCCCGAAGGGGTAGGCAGAGAGGATAGAACGCCACACCACTCTGTCCTGGCATACTTCTCTTGCTTCCTCCACATTCATACATCTTCTCATGCACGCACGTCGATTATTCCGACTTCTTACATGCCCACTGTCAAGCACTTGTTTTACTTGATCATGCCATGTCTTTCTCGGCCTTCCTCGATTTCTACATCCAGGCACAGCCGCATCATATATTTTTTTAGCCGTTCTTTCATCATCCATTAGCTCTACATGACCGAACCATCGTAAAACACCTTTCTTAATTTTGTCGATAATGCTTCCATTCAAAGCGGATTCATTTGTCCATAAACATCATTATCACCATTTTATATCCGCTCCCTATGTGGAGCACATGGATTCCACAAACTGCCCCCATAAACATGCCGGGAATAAACATCCTCGCTGGTCCTGGATGCTGCACCCCGCGGAGCCGTGAGAAACACAAGTCTAGTACCGAGTACCTGGCAGGCGAAGAAACCAGTTTTCCTAAAGCGACGGTCTGCCGCAGATATGTGCAATGTGCAATCTAGAAATGTGCATCTGATGGACGTGCCCACTGCCCACGGCCCGATAGGTGCTGGCTAGTTCTATTTTATCCTATATCCCTTTCTCAGACTGCCGCTTCATGGCAAAACCACGCACTTGAAAAGAGGAACAATTTAGTATATCGCGTTTGAAGATTTGTTATGACTGAATTTTGTTTGAATTTTGATTATGCGAATAAATTAGTTTTTTTATTTATTTATAAAACAATAACATTACATAGAAAAAAATAAAGAATTTTCTTTTTTTCAATCCAATACTCCCTAGGAATTTTGGAGATAGTACATGGATTTTGTCTGGAATCTGTCAATGTGGGTGGATGGATTTCAATGAACGGAATCCATTTATTTCAGGATGATTTATGAAGCGCTATCTTTACGATAGATCGCCTCAAGAGCGCTGTACAATAAAGACAACACGTTTTGCAGCTACCAAACGCATGGTCGGTTGGGATTCTATTCTCCTTCAGTTTAAACAGACTTTAATACAACATCATCATCATCATCATCATCATCATCATACCATATCCGAGAGCCTTAACCATGCTTGCCTATTTTACAAGGCATCAGGTTTTCGGCGTCCTGGTCGTCCACTGCTGACAATTCGTCGGCAGTTTGCGTCAGAGCCGCGGCAAGTGGACTTGACTTGGGAGGATGCACGGGAGCTGGCGGCCGATCGCTTGGCCTGGAGGCAGTTTGTGGATTGCATATGCTCCACATAGGGAGCGGATATGGTATGATGATGATGAAAAAAAAATATTAACAATTTAATATCCCCGATTTTTAATTAATAATTCAACAAAGCAATAACATTAAAAGGGCGAAGGAAAAATATAGAACTAGTGATTTTGTACATAATGGCTTCTTGTAAAACAATTTAGCTATAGTAATAATCATCCCTGAAAAAAAAAATTGAATATTTAAAATCACCCAAAGTGCGAAAGTCTCGTTTTATATACTTACACCTAATTGAGTTCTTTCCGATTTTCTATTTTTTACTTCAAAAAATTTATTGAAAAATAACAATATCAAGGGAATTTTTTTTAAATTTTTACGATGTCATATGAATTTTCTAGCGCGGTTTGAAATAGCGCTTTTTCAAATCGCTCGCAAAATCCTCCATTTGGCGCGCATGCGGTGTGACGTCACATCAATACGAGCGCTCACTTCGTAATGAATTTCCCGCCTTTTATAATGGACGGGTATGACGTCATTAGCCAATAACGGGCGTTAAAAGTCACTCGTAATTTCGTGTTTTTAAAACATAAATTTATAAATGAAAACAACATTTTTGATCATTGTGTTTTATATCGTTGGAATTGTAAAAATATACTTGAAATATTTATAACGTTTTAAAGGATATTCATGCTATCGGGAACGACCCTATTGTAGGGATTTCTTGTGTACCATAAGTTTATTTTTTATTTTTATAAAATACCGAATCCAGGTATTTCTCAGGATCCAACTCCCATAAAACAATACGAAATCCGAAAAATAGCAACATTATTAAGTCACTTTAATGCAATCTAAAACTTTATGTTTACACGACTACATGGGTTTTACGGGTGAACGCTAAATTCATATTGCATAGGAAAATTTAGCAGAATTCCCATAAAAAGTGACGGCTCAAGTGGCACAGATGTCGCCATGTCATGCAGATTTAGAGGAGATTTACGGTTCACTCCTGCAAAATGACTTCACGTGTGTTTAGTGTTTACATCCATTCAGTATTCAGCTCAGACCTCAGAGCGCACTGCATTAGAAGAGTGCTTTTTCAAAACGATTTAAGTAAAAAAAAATCGCTTGGAGACAAACAGTTTTTGTGTTTTGCGTGTTTTTACCAGATCAGATAATATTAAAAAATACACTTTAAAGATATTTTAGACTTGATTCACGTACTATAGTAAAAATAAATCTTTTTTTTTTACATTTTCCATCGTTAAAATGCTTACCAAAACAAAGTTTTTTTTCAAATGGCTTTAAGTCGTGAATTAGGCCATTAAAAAAAATTTGGAAATTAGAAGCAAAGTTAGAACTTTACGTATTCACTAAGGTTCATAATCGCCCAAAACTTATTAGAATCGTCTTCTGCCACATGCATTCCTGTGCAAATTAGTTTTAGGCGATTATGAGCCTTAGTGAAAACGGAGATTTCTAATTTTGCTACTAATCGCCTCCAATATTGTTCCATTTCCCTTAATTTCCTCTCTAAAAAGCGACAGAAAGTATTGATCGGCATCTTTATCGATAATATTAGAAAGATCTAATGCCAGGTACACGGCAAAGGGTAAATTACATAGATTTTTTTAAAAGTAATGTAATTTTTTTTACAACGTAGAATTTTTTTACAGGGTTAAATTTAGTGAGTCGTGCAGCTTTTGAATATGATTGATTACAACTGTTGCTCGATCACAGATCACTATCGACTCGGTAATAAGCGACGTGATAACGATTTCTAACCCATGGATGTTTAACGTTTTCGCGATCACAATGGAACACGCGTTAAGAGTTATCGATCGGGATTATTAAACGAGCGGTTCTAGTCGCGAGCCATTTCCCGAGATATATCTTATTCGCACATATCTTCATTCAATCTTTCTCGAGTGCCGTATTGCATTTAGCCGGTTTTCGGCAAGCCAAATATTGAGAAAAGCAGTCGACATAATAAACAATCCGACAAGCGCGTTGATTTGACGTTTGACGTTCGGCCGCGATATCGGGTGCCGAGCATCTCCGAACGTTGCTTCGGCAATGCTCAGCTCTCGGCGAACGTGGTATGGAACGTATGTTCATTGTGATCGGTCAAATCGTTAGCGTTAGCACGTGGTTAGTACGTTTTTAACTACGTCGATAGTTATCTGTGATTGAGCTCCAGCATTGTTATTTTTATTCACAATTTTTGACTTGAGTCATTTTGAGTAAAGTCTGTATTCCTTTGGTCGGGTATAATATTGGTATTACATTATATGTATGTGGCAGTGGCGGTCCGTCCATGCATGCTTTGCATGCAGAGCATGCCCACACTATCGGAAAACTATGTACCTACTGGTACAATAAAATAATAAATAAATAGTATTTTAATTATGCATTATTTACGTAATTACGAAATGTAATAGACGTAGAAAACGGAAAAACTGTGAACATTTTTTTTCATTTATAATTTTCATAATTTAAATTCTGCTGAAATATATACGTTTCACGGCTTTTATTTTTGTCAATTTACATTTTTACTGTCGAGATGGGGTTCCACAAAAAAGTGACCAATAATAATTAAGGTTCCATAGACAAAAATTGGAAACAGCTGTTCTAAATCATCGATATTATGTTTATCAAATAAATTAAACTGATTGAAAAAATATAGGAATTGTGTTTCTTTCCTTCCCATGACCGCATGCCCGACTTCAAAAGTCACCGACCGCCACTGGTATGTGGGTATATGGGTTCCCGGTTGGTCCACATTATGGCGCTCGGAACTTTTTGTAGGGCCGATATTCGATTTCAGAGGGCCATGTGTTGTTAGACACGAATCGTATGGTAACCATGTGTTATATGAAGCCAAACACATACATGCTCCAACTGGAACTCCGTTTATTGAAAAGTGACTTTAGTCACCATAACTTCCCGTGTTTTAAACTAAATTCAAAATATGATTGGGAAAAGATATCGCAGCTTATAATATCTAAATAGTGTCATGTACTTACCTATGTAATGAAGGGTAAGTATCTACATTTATCTCCAATGTATGTTTAAACGAATGTGGTGCTACACAAGTATTTGACTAACTAACTACCTAACCATCACGCCATTTCCCCGTAGGAGTAGGCAGAGAGGATAGAACGCCATACCACTCTGTCCTGACATACTTCCTTTGCTTCCTCTACATTCATACATCTTCTCATGCACATACGCCGATCATTCCGACTTTTCACATGTCAAGTACTTGTCGTACTTGGTCACGCCATGTCTTTTTAGGCCTTCCTCGGCTTCTACATCCAGGCACACTTGCATTTAAACTTCTTTTAGCCGTTCTTTCATCACTCATTCGCTCCACATGACCAAACCATCGTAAAAGCCCTTTCTCAATTTTGTCGATTATGCTTATCTCAGCCTTGCACTCTGCTCTAATTTCGACATTTGTACACCTATCATACAAAGTCTTACCACACATTCGCCTGAGAGATCGCATTTCGTTGACTACATCTTGCAAATTTTGTGTATTGTAAGCAATGATGTTTATTTATATAGATAAACTATTTACTTCCGTTACTAGTTATTGGAAGATCAAGTTAGTATAAGTATAAAACAAGACTTGTCTGGTGTTGAACGTGTTTACAGCTGTCAAAATGCCGACTTTAGTTTTTAAATATCGCAAAAATAAGCACAGAAATAGAAATAACAATGATAGTAAGTACTTTTTGACGTGATAACGTCTAATAAATCGATGAGCGCCGGCTGCACACACGAAAAAGCATGACTCATTGCCACGTTCCGCCTGAGCCGAGTGTGCAAGCGAGAGCGCGGAACAAGCGATAGAGAGGCACGATCGGACTAAGCGTTCGGTTTGTGACGCATCTATCTCTCTTCCACTCCATCGGCCGATGCGTCCGAGTAGAAGGGAGACAGCAGCAGCACATTACAATATTGACAAATTACTTCCAAAGATTTGAAATGCATATCACTGTATTTAGGTAAACAATTAATTTGTATTTGATCCTCATTCTTAACTACAACCGTTCTACTTTTTGTTTGTTGATTGTACCTATTTTTTATATATCTATTTTTATTTATCATATCTATTTTTTTGCTATTTAATCAGTAAACCACTCACCTTGATTCAATTAGATTTTTGTTTAAATGTCTCTATTACTCTAATTGTCCATGCGCTTGGTAGCTGCAAGACAAATTGTAATAGAGTCTTTCCCGGTAAATTCAGCCATCTTTAGTAAATAGTTAAGATAAAATATGTATTGTAATCTTGCCCCAATTTTTCAAAAGTACTAAACTTATTCGTAAAATCATTAACCCCCAATTACTGATATCAGATGGAAGCTGGCATTCCAGTAGTCCATGCGCTTTGTAGCTGCAAGATGACCTGGATTCTAGACTCTATCTGCTATCAGTAGAATTAGTATTTCATTAGTATCGCGTTTTTAGTAAAATTGTTTAAATTTATTTTTGTACGTGGGTGAAGCTGAAATTCCAACCGTCCATGCGCGCTTTGTAGCTGCAAGACGAATTGGGGTTCAGTACTTTCACCTACGTATAGATTTAGTATCATTTCTTAAATAATCGTTGTCTCAGATCCTTTATTCATAAATTGGGAATGGAATTAATTAAGAATATCGAATGTACAGCGCCCTTGAGGTGATTTCTCACAAAAATGGCGCTTAATAAATTATCAATAATAATAATAATAATAATAACACAAGCTACAAAGTGAAAGTGAAATTAACGAGTGCAAAAAAATGATAATTTATGGAAAAAATTGTAATTTTCAATTAACTCCTGCTTTGTATTACACAAAATAATGATAATTCAGTAGTAATAATTTAAATCAATTCATAAAAGTATGCAATTTTCATCAATGTTTTCTTATGACGTAAAACCGACTTTACAGACAACCAAAAGTTTTTTACGATAGGAATTGTTTTATTACGTATTTTAAAATAATTCATTCAACATTTCTTTAATTTAAAACGAAATGGTCATTTGCAAAATATTCTGGAAAGTAAAGAAACAACCAATCATCCTTTCTCTCTTATTCTCTATTCATATTTGTTAGAGGGGAACAAAGTGATTAAAATGTATTGGATAGTGCAAGATAGACATTGTAAGTTCCAATAGACATGATGTGTCTTTTTTTCACTGCAAAACACAAATGGAACATCAAATTTTGACAATTCTCTTTGAAATCACTGGTCTAGTCGTCTAGTGTAACAGGTCTCTGATTATAAGAAGTAACAAATAATATATGAATTTAAAGTTCCAACAACTAAAGGGAAGCAGCTGAATGAAGTAGATAGTATTTAGTAGGTAGTACCTACTCGTACATAGCATGTTATGAAAACAGAACAGGAATTCACACGCGTATGGCAACACATAAACTAGTTTAACAGGTCCACGATGGCCATTGCTAGTTTTTATCCCCGACAGAGAGGAATTTCAGTGGAACCTAGAGATACATTTTAAAAATATTTTCATGCAAACGACGAAAATTCCAATTTTTTTACAAGTTGCACCTAGACTTATTTTCGGAATCTCTAAGTTCGACCACATCACTCCACTGCTAAAAAAACTGCAGTGGCTGCGCTTTCCACAAAGGGTAGAATACTAACTCTGTTGGCTTATGTACAAAGCCATGCATGATGCCGCTCCAGAGTATTTAAAAGAGCTTTGCATTCCAGATGAACTAGCTGAAAGACGTCTCACACTTCGATCAGCCACTTCTACAGCTATAGGCAGGGTTTTAGTACCGGTCCGCAATCAGCGCACAAAATTTGGGGAGCGCGCTTTTACGGTTGCGGGCCCTGTGGCTTGAAATGCTCTCCCACCAGAAGTGCGCAACTGTGAGAGTGAAGTGATGTTTCGAAAGAAACTTAAGACCCATTTGTTCTCTAAATATTTTGATAGTTGTACTTTCTACGCACAGAGTGAGTTTCATTCGATTTAAATTTCTCGAGGCGTTAAATTCAATATTTGATGCGCCCTTGAGGTATATTTATACGAAAACGGCGCTATATAAATTATCCATAATAATAATAATAAGGAAACTTTTTTAGAATGCACCAAAAATTAATCTTTAAAAATTTAATTTACTTCATTAACTTGCACAGAGATGTAACCTGTAACGAAGGCACGTCGCAAATAATGAGTACCGCACATTTAAACGATTATTATTATTATTCGGACAATTTATAAAGCTGTTTTTGCGGAAATTTGCCTCAAGAGCGCTGTACAAGAAGAGGCTAGATCTCAACTCGTCCTGCAGCTACCAAGCGCATAGACGGTTGGAGAGTTCGAGCCCCTGATTAGAAACATCAACAGATTTTAATTATAAGTTAGAAAATGATATAAAATTATGTAGGTATTGTAATAATACAATTAAACTAACTAACTAACCATCACGCCATTTCCCCGAAGGGGTAGGCAGAGAGGATGGAACGCCACATCACTCTATCCTGGCATACTTTTCTTGCTTCCTCCACATTCATACATCTTCTCATGCACGCACGTCGATTATTCCGACTTCTTAAATGCCCACTTTCAAGCACTTGTTTTACTTGATCGTGCCATGTCTTTCTCGGCCTTCCTCGACTTCTACATACAGGCACAGTCGCATCATATATTTTTTTAGCCGTTCTTTCATCATCCATTCGCTCTGCATGACCGAACCAACGTAAAAGACCTTACTTGATTTTGTCGATAATGCTCATTCAGCATTCTGCTCTTAAACTATGAAAAATGAAATGAACGACCATAATTATTTTACACATTCAGCGGCGATTATTGATGGGAAACCCGTGATATGGACGCAAAACTTATTGATATTACGATTATAAAATTGTAATGACTTCAAAAGAGAAGCAAAGATCCGAAAATAAAGTTTATTTCCTAATTATTACTACGGGCTTTTGAGATAAAACCACCGACTCAACATGACGATGTCGCGAGGTTTATCTGAAGTTAATAATAATTGATCACCGGTCATTTATGTGTACGAAGCGAAGGTGCGGTATAAATAGTGTAATAAAAAGATAATAACTAAATTGACTAACACATAACCTAAATATTGAATATGGAAATACCAGGATAGAGTGGTGTGTGGTGTGGCGTTCTATCTTCTCTGCCGACCCCCTTTGGAAATTGCACGAAGGCAAGTTAGTAGTTAACCTATTAATGCTACATTTTCGCCAAAGATCGTATTGCATTCTAGATTTTCGCGGGAGCTTTTAGCCTCTATTCAAAGATTCAAAGATGTGATTTTCACACAAACTTTTTACAGGCGCTTCAGGCAGATTATCTTCAATAATCAAAGATTCACTGGACTCGGTAAACCAATGCAGTGCCCTATGCACCATGGCAGCGGACGAAGGAGAGATGTAGTAGTAGTGAGGAGTAATTATCCATATTCCCTAGCAAACTTCTTGTCTCTATTGAGATGCCAACTTGTAAAAATTTGACATTTACGCCAAAGATCGTATTATGTACATCTTCGATTTTCGTGGACCAATTAGCTAATAATTTTGCCCTTAGCTATTTTTTTTATCAAAGATAGCATTTATTTTTCTATTACTGTATAAAATTATTGTTTTCCACACTTGTT
>JAGVSP010005066.1:0-12123 GCA_022494985.1 Micrasema minimum
TAGCATATTGAAGAATACAGACAAATAATTGAATTCAGTGGATTTATTGGTTTTGTACAAAAAAAATTTTTGGTTGTCTGTAAAGTCGGTTTACGGACGATAATTTTACGTGATAACGTCATAAGAAAACATTAATGACAAATAGCATACTTTTATGAATTGAATTTAAATATTATTACTGAATTATCATTATTTTGTATAATGCAAAGCAGGAGTTAATTGAAAATATTTTTTTTTCCATAAATTATAATTTTTTTGCACTCGTTAATTTCACTTTCACTTTGTAGCTTGTGTGCTGCTGCTGTCTCCCTTCCACTCGGACATCGGCCGATGGAGTGGAAGAGAGATAGATGCGTCACAAACCGAACGCTTAGGCCGATCGTGCCTATCTATCGCTTGTTCCGCGCTCTCGCTTGCACACTCGGCTCAGGCGGAACGTGACAAAGAGTCATGCTTTTTCGTGTGTGCAGCCGGCGTTCATCGATTTATTAGACGTTATCACGTCAAAAGTAAAATGAATGGGTAGGATGTAAAGTTAGCCACGCCTATAATGGGTGTCTACTGACTACTACGACCGAATAATATTATTTATGATTAAGAAATAAATAAGGCGGGTACGTGCTGAATGAATGAGATGGTGAAATTATCGTGTAATGGAATACCAAAGGCCGTGACTCACTCATACCTGAGTGGTTCGCATATCAATGTCGCACTCCCCGGTCAAGTTACCGGTAGTTCGGTGTTGTCCTCTATGCTTTATCTATCGTACACACTTGGACACAATCAAGCGAGCCCCCTTAGTGGCAGCTAGCAACTAGCAACCCTCGCCTCGCCTCGGCTGAACTATTGCTAGGATCGGACTAGTCACGAGAGTACACCTTGATATTGAAGATAATAAACACTTGCAGTGCCCTCGGAATCTAGTAGACTTCTGGGTTTTGAGAATAGGTGTTTTAGAAGAATATTAGGTGTGCGTGGTTTGACTTAGTAAGCAACACAGAGGTGAGACAACGAACGCAGGAACCCTTGATATCTACTGTCATCCGGCGAAGCGAAGGCGTTTCGGCTAGCTAGGCCATACACTATGTATGTCTCCCGAGAGCCTTAACCATGCTTGCCTATTTTACAAGCTCTCAACGTCTTGGACGTCCACTGTTGACAATTTGTCGGCAGTTTGCGCCAGAGCTGCGGGACGTGGACCTGACCTGGGAGGATGCACGGGAACTGGCGGCCAATCGCTTGGCTTGGAGACAGTTTGTGGAATCCATGTGCTCCACATTAGGGAGCGGATATGGTATAAAGATGACGATGAGTCTGCTTTCGAATAGTTTGCAAAGATCTTAAATATTTAGATCCCAAAACAGAGCAAAGGCTTAGTATAAATTTTGCTTACTTCTAAGTACACTGAAAATATGTTTCCACCACAATTTTAATTTTTTTAAAGATTATTTTCCAGCATTATCTTAATTATCTATAGTAATCGAATGCACTTATACATATTAAACAGCCGCAGCCGATAGTATAATATAATCAACATCATGGTTTCGTTTTTAGTTGTAAACGCAGACAAAATAGGCTCCATTTATTTCTCAATAGTGTCAATAGTGCCAAATGTCCAAAGTATTTTTTAAAAATATAACGATTAAGTATCTGTGAACGTATTTGAATAATTTTCCGCTTTCGTTTTCTTCCAGCACCTAAGCAACTAATCCATTAATCATTCGGCCATTTATATTTCAAGTAGTTCTACTTTGTTATGATCAGTTGATCAGGAACACAGGCACAGAACACATCAGATCGCGAATCAGGAACTTTCGACGAACGACCGCGAGCGGTGGTGAGCAATATGAACTACCTAGTGAGGTCAGCGCGTTGACTTGCTAACTCACACAATGGGTTCATGGAAATGCTAGTGGTTCACATCAAAGCGGTAAAATGTTAAATACTGAGTTTATTTTAGCTGCTACACTCATCTATATTTAGCATCGGCAAGTTCCTTCGATTTAGACATTATGTGTGAAATCGGTCAAAAATTTTCGGCTCTTCCATTTTCATTTTGTATCGTATCAAAGGTAGCATATTATTATAAAAATATTCAGTCTAACTTAACGCGTATTATAATTTACCACATAAATTATATTATTTAGTACACCTACTCTCTTTTTACCATTCATGGTTGCTTTATGAGTGCAATAGACCTTCAGGTCGGGTGGATGACCTACCAGCGCAAAATACTGAAATATTGGTAAAATTAGGCTTGGATGAAGGTTATTTAGAATTTCTAAACTGTAAATTTTATAAAAAGGTACTTAAGTACATACCTTAATCTTTATAATATGGTGAATGTAACATTGCCAACTTATTTTTATGTTTTATCAAGATTCAATTTCTGAAGTATTCCTGACAATAATTCGGTAAATTGTTTTCAGAAATTATAAAAAAATAGTTGTTTTAAATGTGCTCGTACTAGGTACGAGGTTGTTCAGAAGGTAAGTGTACTAGATTTTCCAATATTTTTTGGAAAAGGTATATTTGAATCAAATAAACGGGATATTGTTGATACATAATGTTGTCAATTTTTTCACATAATTGTCATCCCGTTCAATAAAAGTTTTCTTAGCCCTCCTCGAAGAATTTTTTGGCATGGCTCACCACATGCATTGAATGCGATGACGATTTATGTGGAAAAATAGTCTGCATACTTATGTATCAACAATAAGTATCTCGTAGTTTTTCAAAAAAATAGACAAATCTAGTACACTTTCTTTCTGAATATCCCTAGGTATACATTCAATATAGGCATTAAAATTATCATACTTTAAGAGTATTTAAAACAAACTAGGGAGTACGATTAATGGTGGGTAATTAGATTTAATCAACCGTTTTAAAAACTCATTACAGCTTGTCATTGCTAATGACTAAAAATATCAAAATTCTCTCTTCTTTTAACTAAAATATAAAAGGAACCATGGTTATCAAACATCTATACAAATACCTGGGAGGATGTACGGGAACTGGCGGCCGAACGCTTGGCTTGGGGGCAATTTGTGGAATCTATATGCTCCACATAGGGAGTGGATATGGTATGATGATGATGATACAAAAAATATATGGGTATCATTATTATGTACACTAAATTATGGATTAAGGCACCTTTTTTTCACACCGAAAAAGATGCAGGTGTGTCCTTTCACAAAATAACGAATAGAGCAAGTAATTTGAGCACTATCGTCATAACTAAAAATGACATTTCGACCGTGGAAACGAACAAGTTACTAAGCGACATAATATGTGCAAAGGAAAATGATACCAAGCGACATAATAATAATTAAGTACCTATGTCACTTGGTATAATTTTTCTTTGCGCATGTTATGTCGCTTAGTAACTTTTTCGTTTCCACCGTCGATTTAATTTGATGAATTTTCGTGTTTGTAACGGTTAATGTCACTAAGTACATTAACACCTCTGTGGCGGTGCTAAAACATCAAACTATATTGTTTTCAATTTACTTAACCATCTTTATAGTACAAAATAATCCAGTATCATCAAAGAAAAAACATTGTTTTCTGCATACTATTTTAGTAAAAGCTGGATATTTCTGCTAGTGCAACGCGCTGTTACGTCACCGATCCCAATGGAATATAAATATCAAATATCTGTATTTATACAACCGTTAAAAATATCCGTGAAAACATGTAACACCGACCTTTATTGATTCGTATTTCTTTAGCTCAATCACAGATAACTATCGACGTAGTTAAAAACGTGCTAACCACGTGCTAACGCTAACGATTTGACCGATCACAATGACATTCGTTCAATACCACGTTCGTCGAGCCGAGCATTGCCGATCTGAGCCGAGCGGAGCCGATGCACGCGATATCGCGGCCGTACGTCAAACGTCAAATCATCGCGCTTGTCGGATTTTTTATTATGTCGACTGCTTTTCTCAATATTTGGCTTGCCGAAAACCGGCTAAATGCAATACGGCACTCGAGAAAGATTGAATGAAGATATGTGCGAATAATATCTCGGGAAAGGGCTCGCGACTAGAAGCGCTCGTTAATAATCCCGATCGATAACTTTTAACGCGTGTTCCATTGTGATCGCGAAAACGTTAAACATCCATGGGTAAGAAATCGTTATCACGTCGCTTATTACCGAGTCGGTAGTGATCTGTGATCGAGCAACTTATCTCGGTTTGTCCGTGTCCCGCGTAAAATCACGTCTTTTGGCGTGATTAATCAGAAGATGGAAACTCAATAGACCAAGAAGTCTCTGTAGGTAACACACACATACTACCTACTTAACTTATCCACCTTTTGTATCGTACGTCGTACAGAGACCACTTTTTCGAATAAAAATTCCAATCCCAAGCTTTACGCGGAAAGCGTTCATTTGAGAATTTAATGGTTGAATAAATTAGTGTTTTGTTGTAGGTACATACACATACACAGATTCACGCACTGCACACCTACACAGGCAGCGAGGTTAACCAAACTTGAGGTCAGAAGTTTTTAAGGACATTGTTGTTTATTTCGATAAGTACTTAACTACTGACACATAGATACATACAAATTATGCCCATCCATCCCCGTTAGTAAAGTAGGTAGAAAACTTGAAACTACTAACTTTTATCAATATATCTACAAGGTACCTAGGGGGATAAAAAAAACTCTTCCTTATTAACTCAATGTTTGTATTACTAACACTACACTTTATCTACCCACCAAATAATTATCCCTCATTAAATTAAAACCTGTCTTTTTTAGTTAGTGACTTATTACTTAATTTTAATTGTATAAATTATACATGAGCGTTTGTAAAAGTATGTCTTAAAAAACCGGTTTTTTTTTTTAAAAAATATAAAGTAGTTTAAAAACAAAAGTTGTTTAATTTATATATAAAAACTCTTCCTTTTATACTTAATTATATTTATATTTTATTATTGATTTATAGGTATTATATTACAAACACATATTGTCTACTTTTTTAAATAATAAACAAACTCAATTGTAGACATTGGTATCTCTTAAAAAAAACGTCAAAAGTAGATTTAAAAACAGTATCAGTAAATAAATTTCTAGATTTTATAAATCAAACACTGTAAGGACCTAATGAAAATGTGTTGATTAATTTCAAATAGAATATTCATATTTTTATTAAACACTGGGCACTCGTATCAGTGTCAGCTATAACACATCCATAATGCTTTTTAGCCTTGCGTTTTTTAAATACTTTATATATTTTCAAAAAGTGATTGACATTTCTATTTTAAAACGCATTAATATCAATAAACTTCGACCTCGAATAATCATCATGAAGTGTCAACATCTTCTTTAACAAGTACGTACTTTGTACACACACACACACATACGCACCCACCACTCTCACATGGATGATTTCGTCAGCGAAATTTGAAATGCTGTAAGGCCAGAAATAACCAACAAACCACCTTAAAAAATAATTCTAATAGAATCGCGTTTTGTCTATGTACTGTTGAAAAAAATTAAAATACAATGTTTAATAGAATCGGTATTTTTATTAATGTCATTTTAATTATATATTTAATGTTACTTTATTTCCTTGAAAGATTACTCCATAGCAAAAATCCGGGAACGTACCTATTCTGTATGTAGGTATACGTTCCTGATCAAACAATTGTAATCGTTATTATGTAAAATTAGATATTGATTGATATGGCATTTATTTTGTAGAACTCCATGATATCTTATGTTAAAATAAAAAAAACGATTTTTTTGGTTCTACGTGATTTTATTATCAAGTTAGTGACAATTGTTTCGCCTTGTAAGGGCATTATCAAACTGTGGCGTTGAAACATTTACATCTTATTTTATACAATATTGGCTTATTAGTTACAGTTTTTAAGAATAGGGAGAGGAACATCTGTGGATTTTTACTAAATTCTTGATTTCAGTTGGTCTTTAATCTCTTTTTGGGTGAATTTTATTGCTTTAAAACTGTAACTAATAAGCCAATATTGTATAAAATAAGATGTAAATGTTTCAACGCCACAGTTTGATAATGCCCTTACAAGGCGAAACAATTGTCACTAACTTGATAATAAAATCACGTAGAACCAAAAAAATCGTTTTTTCATTTTAACATAAGATAAAATTAGATAATTATTAAATTTATAACCTTTCGAGCAAAACAAAATGCAAATAGTAGAGTACTACAATTATGTCCAGGTATCTGTCCACCAAAACTGCATTATTTTTGCCTATTTATTTATACGATATTTGTACAATGCAACTATATTTTATTCATGCGTGTCTCGATTATCCACAGACTGTATTTTCTTGTATAGTCAACAGTGCATTGTCAATGTCCGTGATATCGCTTTCGATGGTCATATTGTATTTTTGTTATTCGTTTTTTGCAATGGTGACATTTGACATTGAAAGCTTTGTTTGATGCCATAAAAAAATAAGGATATTATTAAGCACTGTGCTAAAACACAAAAAATAGTATAAGTATTGAAATACATACCTTTGAATGCGCGATTAAGTGGATTATTTAAATCTTCCGACTTCGAAAAGCCACAGCAACAGACATTTTTAATGTCGTTTTCATATTAAAAAAGGTATTTATTTTACCATAAGTATATTATACGTATATTTTTCCGGAAGAGGCAAAATTGGCACCTACACAACGGAGTTCTGGTACCAACCCTTATGTATGGTAGTGAGGCGTGGTGTTGGAAAAAGAAGGGTGAAAGTAGACTAAATGCTGTTGAAATGCGATCTCTCAGTCGAATGTGTGGTAAGACTATGTATGATAGGTGTACAAATGTCGAAATTAGAGCAGAGTGCAAGGCTGAGATAAGCATTATCGACAAAATTAACAAAGGGCTTTTACGATGGTTTGGTCATGTGGAGCGAATGAGTGGTAAAAGAACGGCCAAAAGAAGTTTAAATGCAAGTGTGCCTGGATGTAGAAGCCGAGGAAGGCCGAGAAAGACATGGCATGACCAAGTACGACAAGTACTTGTACATGTGAAAAGTCGGAATAATCGACGTATGTGCATGAGAAGATGTATGAATGTAGAGGAAGCAAAGGAAGTATGTCAGGACAGAGTGGTATGGCATTCTATCCTCGTGAAGGTTAGTTATTAAGTTAGTTAGTTTGTTAAGTGAATACGTAAAAGTGACTCACGGAATTTGTGTGTTGAGTTAAGTGTCTCTTATTATATCCAACGTTTTTCCTAGCGCGCATGCAAGATTTCGTTACGGCCGCGGCCGGGCCGTCGCGTTGCACAATTTGTTTTTTTCAGAATAGTCGTGTGTCATGTCCCACAGTTTAGTGTCGTTAGCAAATTGGACATTAACCCAGAAAATGTTGAGTCTGGGCACACAGCACCCAAGTATCCCCAACACAAACCCGACTGATGACTTCTCATGATGTATGACTGTTAATAGACCTCTTTAGTTTTTAATCATTATGATTATTATATATACATAATATATGTATTATTATGGATCGCGAATCATTATATGATTATATCGTATTAACACGATGAGACTGGACATCATGGCACAAAATAATCATTCTTATTATTTTAGTGTTTTTTAATGAACATAAGTATAGGTACATGTCATGCTTGATCTAAATACTTTTATGTGCTTTTGAATTTAAGCGTGCGGTTAATAATATAATTGAGTGATTCAAGGCATACCATTAAATAATTCAATTATGTTATATTGTGATTCAGAAAATACGAATTATGACTCAAAATTATAAGAGATGTAGATTTTTCTATTTGAACTTTCATACTTTAGTTTGCTTGGTACCAATTTAATAATAGATACTAACAATACAATTTAAAGTATTAAGTTCTTCTACTACTGAAGAAATTTTCCACGTCGTTAATCTCTTATTATTTATCATTCCTTTGTAACAAATTGCTCCCCCTCCCTCCTCCCCCACCGCTGTTAATTTCCTTCCCATTTTGCGTTGAACTTTCTTCTTTTTCGGAGTAAATAGCCTCTTAAAAATGTTTAATGCTTTGCCATCTGCAAATATTAAATCATCTTAATATCATTGCATTGTTAATTGTTTGCGCTATTGTATTATATTATGCTTTAATTTATTTTA
Organism: Micrasema minimum; assembly: GCA_022494985.1. Lineage (NCBI taxonomy): Eukaryota > Metazoa > Arthropoda > Insecta > Trichoptera > Brachycentridae > Micrasema > Micrasema minimum. Next base: position 8,120 of record JAGVSP010005066.1, read on the forward strand.
AAGAAGATATGCTGTCACGTGGTCGTAGCCATTCCTCCGTACAATCGTAGTCCTGGAATGTAGCACATAAGCCCACACTTTTTAGATGTCGACAAGAAGCGTGTGTTCATCGTCTTATTTTTTGATAATTTATTTGTAAAAGGAGATAAAAATAAATCATAAGAAATAAGACTACGCAAATACAATTCTGTTCCATATCTAAAACGTGTGTGAAAAACATTGCTCTACTGATGAATTCCAGGGAGAAAATGGTGGACTACGATTGTATGGAAAAACAACTGCGGGTCACGTTCTTTTCATTTCCTTTTATGGCTGCGAACAGGCCACAGTTGAGGCTATGCGTGTTATCTTTGTGAAAACAGAGATTATTTTAATTTTATTTTAGAGTAAGTAATGTTTTAAAAATATATGAAATGCGTCTAATTCGACATATTTTACGTCACTAAACCACAGAATACACAGCTCATGTTATTCACACGGGTCAGTGGTCCAAATAATGTGCCGCCTGAAGTTATAAACATGTTTGTTATAATTTATTTCATTATGTTCTAGAATCTAGATACTATTTATAAAATGTACTTGTAGATTGTAAACATGCTAATAAAGTCATTACTTCTCGTAAAAAATATGAGGAAATGTCTTAATTTCAACGAAGCTATAATTTGATATCATAGCCGACTAGTGAAATGCTAATAAAGTAATGAAGCATTTTTTTTAAATACTCACTTAGCTGATGAAAAAAATATGGATGAATAATATATAGGTACCTACTACCAACGATGTAACTTTATCTCTTCAACACAGGCTTGGAAAAACTAATATAATACATAATTTGTTACTCTTCATTTTTTGTATGTTTCTGTCCCAAATAAACGTCGAAAATTCAAAATAAAAGCTTTGGCAGCATGCATTCCTTGTGAGTAGAAACATGGGATTCCTCCGTTTTAAGATGCCATCCGACAGCTACGCTTTAGAGGCATTTTATGATAAATCGTAATGACAATATTATGTACAAATAACTTGATTTAGAACCAAACGTGCCATTTTCCAACGAAAAGTAACTGACATTATATTATTGTATTCTATTTGATCACAAATCCCTTTCAAGTGTATCCATCAGATGTGCTTCTAAAATGGTTCTGGTTCCGTAGTGTCCTTACCTTCTTACCTTTAAATTTGATTAAACGAAAAATCTCCTTTTATGTTAAATAGGTGCTTCAAGTTGCGTGCGATCTTCTATTTTAGTGAATTCGCAAAGTATTATCGATTAACCTATAAAATATACATATTGTAGAGTCTATGGTGGAGTGAGTCGAGAGTTTTGCGAGTCCTAATACAAATATAAAAAAATACACAACGCTGTCATAAATCATAATATATTATTATATTATGTTGTGTAATCATATTATTGATTTGGTAGAAGCGGTATTTTATATTTTGGCCATTCTCAGATTAAGATTTAATGAAATATTATTGATATCCCAACAGAGACAGAGAAACTCTGGAAACGAATTTTGGATTGTCTAGGCCTGTGACCTATGTAAATTGTATCAATAATATTTGATATTAGCCCAGCGTGGATATAATCCAGTAATTTGTCTACAAGTATTTGTACACATTCAAAATGTTGTTAAGATAAAATGTTTTGGTTTGGTAAAAAGCTAAGTTAATCATATTTTCTGTTTAATTTTTAATTATTACCAACCATCTCAAATTACCTCCAAGTCTCTGAGCGCTACTTAATGTATTATTTTGCCACTTAGATATTATAATATTTAGCATTGTTAAATGTGAAGTTTAAACCTTATTATATTACTTACTTACCTTACTATATTTTCATCATTTGCTTACTAATATTGCGTTTGTGTCCTGGCACCTCACACCAGCTCAGAATGCTCGCTTGTTGAGTTTTGAGAACAAGTGTCTGAGAAGGATACTAGGCATTAGGTGGTTTGACTTCATAACCAACGTTGAAGGTCGGGAACGGACGCAGCCACCTCTGATAACTGGAGCCGTGAAGTCGCGGCGGTGGACCTGGCTTGGGCATGTACTGTATGGACATGAGCATGTTGTAATGACATCTATATAAAAATTACCATGTAATATTTTCTTAGTTAAATTTATGTTATTTATTGCTAGCGGTGAGAGGTATCTACAATAAACGTATAATATTATTTGTAAGAAAATCTAACTGGTACAACTTGTACTAATTTATTGTTGACTTCGACTGAACACCATTTAGGAAACACTTGTATAAATGAACCCACTCTCGTAATCTAATATATAACTATCATATTATGTATGAATCACATGATACCCTACTTCCTAGTAATACGATAGATATCTATTTCTTTTGTTTACAAGCTTTATTAATTTTAAATGACGTTGGCAAATAATTGATACGATAACCGTAAATTGAAAATTGATAAAGTAAATCTGAACAATAACAATTTCGACCTTTCAGCAGAAGTTGCAAACACACATAATATTAGTATATTGTTAATCCCATTGTCATCAGAGTTTTGTAGTTTAGTTTATTTTATTAGTGGTAAGTACACGTACATTGTAGATTAGATTTTAGAGAATAGACTGCGCCTAGCGGATATCAAAGATTACATTCGTTTAGTGGTCATTGGCTATATCGTCGGCGTCGTTTAAAATGAAAACTGACGTACGTAAACAACAAAAAACTCAGTAACAAAAGATATCATGTTGTTATATACTTTTTGCATCTAACCAGGAAAATAATGAAGTAAAGACCTCACGCTTTTGCGCGAGCTATTATTAGCACAAAAGACTAATAATAGTTTAATAATTATTTATTTATTATTGTTCAACTAAACTAAACTGTAAAAGTTCAATATTATGTTAATAAAATTTGTATGAAACCACTCGCCGACTTTTCTGTCTACCGGTTTCGAGACGTAATCCGTCTCTTCGTCAGGACAACAACACTACACCAGCATGCAAATACCACTACACACCTTCACCATAGTAGATTTACAAAAATATAAATTCGACATGCAGATTAGACACATGCTTCACTACGCCACCACCAAGGGTTAATGATATATTTAAAATGTTGGACCACAAAGTTAATGCTTTGAATATTAATAACGTAAAAGTTCAGTTCATCGCGCATCGGGACAATATTTTTTTTTAGGTTGTGTAGTTTGTGTTATTGTAAAATTGTTTAAGTATGTAGATAAAAAATATATAAAAAGTACCCTTATTAAAGTTAGCATGATTAGAATGACAGATGGCTGCAAAAGTGACGGCATAACTTTGTAGTAACGTCTATCAAGTGATTTAAATACACACACGAAAATTAATTAATATCTGTCACGTTAATATTTTTTTAAATACAGTAGGTACTATTTTAAAACTTATCGAAATAAGCAAAATTGGCAGTACACAACGAAGTTCTGGTACAATGAAGACGTAATCGTAAGTGTTTATAGCTTTTTAATATTAACTTCCATCCCCGAATCAAACCCCGTACTACAGCCATCACTTTACCGTGCCAAACATTTTTCAAACCCTTGTAAAATCTTTAAAATTAATTAAAACCAAAATTGAATTTCATACTTTGTTTTATTAATTTGAAAGTGGTTTTTTCAATCCTTGCTTTCTTTTTTTAATTTTTTGTGGGTTTGCTGTTGAGCTTTTATGAGGGTCTGGTTTAACAAACAGGTAAACCCTTATTAAGTTAAAAGCCACCTTCAAAAGCGGGCCAAGTCACCCTGTCTTTAAAATTAATTTTTTTTGGGGAAAATTCCCCGGGCCCCCCCTTAATCCAAAACTCATTCTTTAAACATCCCCCAAGGGAAAGAAAAAAAAATTTTTATTATTTTTTTATATTTGTAAAACCCTTCTTTTCCCTTCCCCCAAAAAAACCCCAAAAAAACCCCAAAACGGGGAATAACCCAAAAATAAAAAAATTTTTCCAAATTTTAAAACCCCAATATCAAGGGGACAAGGGAAAAAAGGGAGCTCAAAAAAAT